>JAVTVY010036623.1:0-160906 GCA_036873755.1 Hanleya hanleyi
TGGACTGGTCATTGATCATGGCCACTGTGGAAGCCCACGAAGAAAATCAGAAAGAAACTCCGGCCCAAGATACACCCGTTATAAATAAACGATAGAGCCAGGGTCCATCATCATTGTGTCACCATGAAGCGCTGGGAGAAGGTGTTGGATAACTTATACTACAGTCCCGACAGTCCGGCGGCCTATAGTGCATTGTCGGCTCTCTATCGAGGGGCCAAACCCCAGGGGATACAACGTGCCCAAGTCCGAGATTGGTTAAGAAAACAAGACACCTATACCTTACATCGATCTGTCCGTCGCCATTTTCTACGGAACCGCGTCATCGTGAGAGGAATAGATGCCCAGTGGCAAGCGGATTTGGTCGATATGAGCGCCTTTGCCAAACACAACGATGGGAATCGGTATATCTTGACGTGCATCGATATCCTATCCAAGTATGCGTGGGTGGTACCCATCCGGACGAAAACGGGGCGAATCTCATAGCGGCGTTCAAAGACATCTTCAAGACCGGGCGCAAACCTTTGTATTTGCAAACCGACGAAGGCACGGAATTCCTCAACACACCGTTCCAACAGTTTCTGAAAGCCCGGAAGGTGTTTTTCTTCCATACGTACAACGAGACCAAGGCTTCCGTGATGGAAAGGTTCAACAGGACATTCAAAGGCCGTATGTATAAATATTTCACCTACAAGAATACAAGGCGGTACATCGATGTTCTCCCGAAACTGGTGAGGGGTTACAATCGAGCCTATCATCGGAGTATAGAGCCCCCATTACCGTGACCCAACGCAATGAAGCCCAAGTCCGGCGTGTGTTGTACCCCAGGCCATCGCAGCGAACGACGAAGGCGGTGTACAAGGTCGGGGACCCTGTACGGATCAGTAAAGTCAAGGGCAAGTTCGAGAAAAGTTACTTGCCCAACTGGAGCGATGAGCACTTCCTGATTAAACGGCGCCTACCCCGACAGCGGCGAGTCTATGAACTGGAAGATCTTCAAGGGGAACCGTTGCTAGGGACGTTTTACGAGACGGAATTACAGCCTGTCGTAAAAACACAGCAAGACTACTACACGGTGGAGCAGATTTTGAAAACGGAACGTCGACATGGCAAACTGTTTCATTTCGTGAAATGGCAAGGTTGGCCCAGTTCCTTCAATTCCTGGGTCGCTGCCAACCAGGTGAAACGACTATAAAGCCAGACACCACTGCCGTCCTCCTTCATTCCACGTCCGACCACAGTGCTATGGACTGCAACAGCAGCTGCCTCTGAAGACAGCGTCTCGCAAAACGCGCAAAGCGCAAGTGGTCTTTGGGGTGATAGTGCTAACCCTGCTGAGTTTGTTGTACGGAGGTGTGTTTTACGACGTAGCCTATGTCAGCACGTTACTTAACCAACTGAGAACACCAGCCACCAGCGAAACCGGTCTACAGAGAGCACCAGTCGTATCGAGCCCAGTCACCACCACCACCACCACACCCCGTGTACAAGCCACGTCGAGCTCTACACCTACACCAAGAACACCCACTACGTCTCAAGACCCACCGGATTTCATCCCTCACAGTGAACAGACAACGACCACCGACGTTGTACCCATCACCACCATCATCATCCCTGAACGTGAACAGACAACGACAACCGACGTTGTACCCACCACCACTCCAGTTCACTCATACGAAATTTACAAGAGCGGGTTACCACGACAACGGATACACGTCGAACCATGGACCCACGGTGGCAGCATCCCTTCACGTGTCTCATCGCAGGACCGACGGGCTCCGGCAAAACGCACTTCGTCCGGAAGCTCCTTCAACACGCCGACAGCATGATCACCCCACCTATTGTCCGAGTCGTGTGGTGTTACGGAGAATGGCAGGCAGCGTATGCAGCAATGCCCCACATCACGTTCGTGGAAGGCCTACCCAACCTGGCCGATTTGGAACCCGACACCTTGGTGGTTCTGGATGATCTCATGGCGGAGACGGATGCGCGGGTCACCCAACTCTTTACCAAAGGCATCGACGGCTCAGCATCATCTACATTGTGCAGAATCTGTTCAGTAAAAACAAAGAACATCGGAACATCAGCTTAAATGCCCACTACCTGGTGGTCTTCAAAAACCCGAGAGATACCACTCAACTGCTGCACCTGGCGAGACAGATATATCCCGGCCGCACACCGTTTGCGTTGGAAGCCTTTAAAGATGCCACAACCCCTCAGCACGGGTATATGCTCTTCGACCTCAAGCAAGCCACCCCCGACCACCTTCGACTACGGACCGGCATCTTTCCCGGAGACACCCACCACGTGTACTTGCAAAAATAATGTAAACACACCCACAGTGGCGCCCCCAGCTGGGATGTGTGTGTGTTTGATGATGGAGATAATAAAAAGAATGAATACCACAGCAGGGTTGACTTTGTCTGTGAGGTGGATAAAAAGGGCAGAGTTGTGGGTTCTGGCATTAGTTGTACAGGATGTCTGCGCGAGTACGGAAGCACGCTCCCACGCTCCGTGTATTGAAGACGGCCCCACCCGAGTTGGTCCGAACCATTGTACGCGGTGCGGACCCTGACCTTGTACGCTGTCTGTGCGAGATCGGGTACAATCTGTTAAAAGGCAACGTACCACTGACTCCGGCTCAGAAGACCAAGTTGGCCAAGCATAAGACAGGTCTCCGAACCCTAGTCCATAAGCGGGTCCCACAAACACAAAAGAAAAAGGTGTTACAGAAAGGCGGCTTTCTCGGGGCCATCTTAGCACCGTTGGCCGCTTCCGTGTTGGGTCCAGTATTGGGTGGACTCTTCGGCCGACAATGAACCACACGAAAAAAATGGTCCTCGTCGAACCACGGTTGCTTCAAAATCTCCAATCACCCTACCCTGTGCCACCTACGGTGAAGACCATAAACACCCTCGATGGAGAGATGCAACAGATCTTACAGAGACCGGGGTTAAGCGACAGTGAGAAAGTACAACGGTACAATGAGACGCTTCAGCGGTACATGACGTTCATGGACCAATACAAAACCCTCTCTACCCCAGCAACAGCACCACCACCACCACCACCACCACCACGTGACAGACCGCCGACCTCAGCACCGTTCCAACAGCCGCCATTACCAGGGGTAGCCCCCACAGCCCCACAGTGGGTGGAAGACGAAGTGCTGAAGAGTGTATCTGCCTCGTTCAAGAAACAAGCTGGCCTGGTATTACAACGGATGAAACAGAATCCTAACATGACTTGGAATGATAAAGGCGAACTCCTGGTACAGAATCAGGTGGTCCCCGGCACCCACATGACGGATTTAGTGAATGACCTGATGCGTAAACGCAGATCGCATACGGATCCTCGAGCTATTCCACCAAGCGCCTCCACTCAAAGTTTCTCAAATTTGGCGATACATATCGCATGCTGATAGCAAAATACGAACGCAGCGTGCAAGATCTATGGCGCTACGTTTCGTAACATGTGTCTAATTCCGCTTAACCCGGGGCTAGGGGCCGTATGAGCCCATGTACTTCAAGATCCTCATGGTACTCATATGAACAGTCACAATCAAAGCGTGGCTGAGGTACATCATTTTTAGATGACGACTCTATAACGAATATTATGGATTAAGAATACTGATCAGCGATACGGATTTGATATTTTGGAACATCATGATGTCTTGCCGGCATCATTGAAAACTGTTGACCGCTTCTCTCTTGCAGGAAACAAGCCTATGTTTATGTATACTTTTGTCTTTTTGAATTTGGTGCTAATACTGTTATATGGAAAATGGAATAGGTCTTTGGATTATGGACGCGGATATTCTCTAATGGACGACGGCTGGATTATGAATGACGGACTAGACGCTTGTAATTTGCTCAAGGCTTGAAAGACATGCATGTACCACAGGAATTGGTGGGGAACCCCCACCGCTGGGCCTTTAAGCAGCAAACCCAGCAATCGCCGAGTCGTGCACCACGACAGATTCCACAACCTTGGGAATCCGAATGGGAACCGGAGTCACCCCCCAAAACTCCACCACCACCACAACGGGCACCTTCTTTTCAGACCTTTAAAAAACCACCCTTGATCAGGACACCGCACATCTCCAGAGCCGTGACACGTAGCAAGTCAACGCGACGAACACGACGCCGGACACAACCACCCAAGGTCTGGAACACCTATTAAAACCAACAGCAGCAGCAGGACAGCTCAGTCGCCATGTTTTACCTCACCCTACCCAGTAACAGTTCGCTGGATGTGTTTCCTGACAACACCGTGGCCAAGTATGTGACTCAATTACCACAACCGTTGCATTTACCTGGCCGGTGGGAATGTGGCTGGTGGATATTCAATACCCTTACTCGTGGTACAACGTGCGAGCCAATGAAGTGTGGTACGAGGTGACCTACGAAGGAAAAGACACCCGACTCACCCTCCCCGAAGGCCAATACGATACTCCCAAGGAGTTCATCGGTGGGCTGTCAAGACTGTTGCATTATAAGGCTCTACGGCAGGTCACGAATAGTTCAAAACCCATCCAAGCCTATCCCTTCAAGAATCACGTGGACTTCGATTACAACGCACACAACGACAAGGCACAGCTTACCGTCACCGCCAACGCGAGTGTCGTACTGAGTCCTATCCTACAGCAAATGCTGGGTTTCGATCTACAGACGTTCGCTGGTCCCACCGTCCACCAAGGCGAGATCCCGATGGATATGAAGTCGGGTATGTACGGACTCTACGTCTACTCGGACGTGGTGGACAGCCACATCGTGGGCGATATCAACACACCTCTGTTACGGGTGGTCCCCATTAAAAATAAGTATGGCGATCAAGTCACCCACAGTTTCACCCACATGCTCTACCTGCCCGTACGACAAACTGACATCAACACGATCATGGTGGATATAAGAGATGACACGGGACGACCGGTGGCATTCGAACGAGGAAAAGTGGTGCTGACACTTCATTTTCGACAAGCACGTGCTCCCCACTTTGCATAATGAAGGTGCCTTACGAGTGCGATGCACGCAGCTATATGGACTATTATGCCCAACAGGCCGGGGTGGCTTTCCGGTGTTTAGTGGTGCACGCATGCAACGTGGACATGGACTGGGGAACATACTCGGCAGCATCGTCAAAACGTTCCTGCCCTTGGTGACGCGTGGGGTGAAAGCAATCGGCAAACAAGCGGTACGCAGTGGACTGCAAGTGGCCGGTGATGTCTTGGGGGGTACGGCACCCAAAGAAGCCTTGAAACGGCGGGCCAAAGAAGCGGGAGGCGTCTTGGTGGCCAAAGCACAACGCACCGTAGGGAATAAAAGAGCTGCCCCACCGAGACCACGCACCAGTCGACGTCCCACCCAGCGACGACGCACATCGAAGAAGAAGACCCGGGATATCTTTTCTTAAAACATGTCCTTGATCCACGCCGAGTCCTGCCCCTCCACCAACAGTGAATTTGATTTGTGGACCGTGCCGCCCACACAGACCAGTGCCGAACAAGGATTATGGGTGGAGCATCTCCCGCTCTCCAGCATCAACGCAACAGGGCCCATCGAGTTCACCATAAGTAATGCGGATACGACCTATGTGGATTTAGCCCATACCTACTTGTATGTGAAAGCCAAGATCACCAATGGAGATGGCACCAGAATCGCCGACCAAGCAACGGTGGGCCCCACGAATCTCTGGCTGCACTCGATGTTTCAACAGGTGGATATATTTCTCAGCGACAAACTCATCAGTGATTCGACCAACACGTACCCCTATCGAGCCTACATCGAGACGCTGTTGTCGCATGGGCGAGAGGCTAAAAAATCTCAACTGACAGCCGCTTTATTCTACCAGGACAAAGCCGAGCACATGGGCGCAGAGAACGACAATACGGGATATAGCAAACGGAAGGCTTTGACCGCGAACGGCGTCTCGGTGGATATGATCGGTCGACTGCACGCAGACATGTTCATGCAAGACCGATACCCCATCAAAATCCGACTGATACGGGCGCCTCCGACCTTCGCCTTGATGGCCACTAACGTAGAGGCGCATGTAGCTGACTATAAGATTGTCATCGAAGACGCAGTCCTGTATGTGCGAAAAGTGAAACCGAATCCAGCCGTTCAATTGGGCCACATGAAAGCCTTGGAAACAAAACCAGCGCAGTACCCTATCCGACGTGTGCAAACCAAAGCGTTCTCTGTGTCTGCTGGAAATATGAGCACCAACAAAGACAACCTGTTCCTGGGGGAACTACCCAAGCGATTGATCCTGGCCTGTGTGGAAAATACCAGTTTCAGTGGAGCCTACCCAGAGAATCCGTTTGACTTTAAACATTTGGGCATCAATTTTGTGGCCCTTCATGTGGATGGACAACAGGTGCCAGCCACCGCCTTAACCCCGAACTTTGGGCGCGCGAATTTCATTCGAGCCTATCAGAGCCTGTTTACAGCCACCGGTCAAATCAACCAGGACGAAGGCAATTTCATCAGTCGGGAGGACTACGGGAACGGATACACATTGTTCTGTTTCGATCTGACCCCCACCTTAGAGAACGACCATCAGCTGGCCCTGGCCAAGCAAGGCAATTTACGGTTGGAAATCCACTTTCAACGAGCCCTCCGGAGCACCGTCAATGGGATCTGCTACGCCGAGTTTGACAACATCATTCAAGTGGACAAGGCGCGCAACGTGCTGTGTGACTTCTCCACCTAACATGGATACAGAGCAGATAACCACCGTGCTGAAGAATGACCCAGAGACACGTATGATGTTTCAAGGGGTGTTCGCCCGAGATGTGTTCCCATTAGACCGTGTGTATCCTGCTGCTTACGTTCTCAACACGGACCCGATGGAGCGATCCGGTGAACACTGGGTGGCCGTGTACTTGACAGAACAGCAGGGCGAATACTTTGACCCGTACGGCCTGCCACCCTCCATCCCGATTTAACAGACTTCATGGATCAAGGCACAGAGACGTGGTGTTGGAGCAGTCAAACGTTGCAAAGCCTGACCAGTAGCGTGTGCGGACAATATTGCTTGTTTTACCTGTACCATCGATGCCGGGGAAGACCCTTATCTACCATCGTACAGATGTTTGACGAGTACCCCAAGGCTGAGGACTGAGATGTACTCGTCTATGACTGGGCCGCCCATCATTTCAATGTACAAGTCCCGTTCTGGGCTTGAATTCTTTCAATGTACACACGCCCGCTGTTCTGGGCTTAAGTTTAAAAGCCCCCCTGTTCTGGGCTTCAGTTTACAAGCCCCCCTGTTCTGGGCTTCAGTTCTTTCAATGTACAAGCCCCTTGTTCTGGGCTTGAGTTTTCACGTGGTTGTTCTCACGTTGTTGTTGTTACTGAATAAAAAACAAAATGAGATCTCACCAAAAAACCCTGTCTTGTGTGTTTTATTTACATCCCGACGAAATGGCCAGTTTTCGACACCGGATGTGCCGCCATCTTGAACATACGTGCCGCCATCTTGGATATGTCCCATAATGCACCGGGTCAAAATACTCGCTTCTGATTGGCTGAGAGCTCTGTGACGGATTTGAAATACTCGCTTCTGATTGGCCGAGAGCTCCGCATTGCTGTCTGCGCATGATATTCCTACCGTACATCCAACCCATCAGATGCCCCTTCACGAATGCTTCACTTTGATACCTCACTCGACCCCATCGGACCCTTAGGGGCTTCCCTAGATGCCAAAACGTCTATTTTCATACCCTTGGGCCACCACGCATGCGCAGAATACCGATATTTCAACCCCACACCCAGCCCATCAGATGCCCCTTCACGAATGCTTCACTTTGATACCTGACTCGACCCCATCGGACCCTTAGTGGCTCCCCTAGATGCCAAAACGTCTATTTCCATACCCTTGGTCCACCGCGCATGCGCAGAATGCCGATATTTCAACCCCTACACCCAGCCCATCAGATGTCCCTTCACGAATGCTTCACTTTGATACCTCACTCGACCCCATTGGACCATTAGGGGCTCCCCTACATCCCAACACGTCTATTTCCATACCCTTGGGCCACCGCGCATGCGCAGAATGCCGATAGTTTAATCCCACACCCAGCCCATTAGATGCCCCTGCACGAATGCTTCACTTTGATACCTCACTCGACCCGATTGGACCATTAGGGGCTCCCCTGGCTCCAAAACGTGTATTTTCATACCCTCCGGCTACCGCGCATGCGCAGAATGCCGATAGTTCAACCCCACACCCAGCCCATTAGATGCCCCTTCACGAATGCTTCACTTTGATACCTCATACGCCTCCATCGGACCATTAGGGGCTCCCCTAGCTCAAAAACGTCTATTTTCATACCCTTGGGCTACCGCGCATGCGCAGAATGCCGATAGTTCAACCTCACACCCAGCCCATCAGATGTCCCTTCACGAATGCTTCACTTTGATACCTCACTCGACCCGATTGGACCATTAGGGGCTCCCCTGGCTCCAAAACGTCTATTTTCATACCCTTCGGCCACCGCGCATGTGCAGAATGCCGATAGTTCAACCCCACACCCAACCCATTAGATGCCCCTTCACATAAGCTTCACTTTGATACCTCACTCGACCCCATCGGACCATTTTATCTAGGGACTACTTTTTCTCCGCGGAAGCTTTTTCCCGAGACCGAATCACCGCCAAAACCGCGGTCAGACCGCATCACCGCGGATGAATACATCCTGAATACATCCCCTGCAGCAATTGTAGCCGCCATCTTAAACCCACCACCCACCCATCCACCACACTTGCACTCACTCACACCGGCCGCCATCTTAAACCCACCACCCACCCATCCACCACACCCCATGTGACACAATACGCGCTTCTGATTGGCTGTCGCGTGACGTCACAGAGGTCATATGCAAATTTCTGAGGTCAAGGGCCCTCGTTTTGCTCTTTGTATACTACTGAGGAGCCGTTTGAATATCATACCGGGACAGGAGATACATACTCTAGAAAACGACTTGGGGTATTCATGTTGGTAAACAATAATGACCAGTGATTAGAATTTTAGGTAAAGAACATCATCATCTTGTGTTATCTTATATCTATTTGATACACACACGAAATAGGGTTTTCGATTATTGCCACGGGAATTCTTTTATGAGGGAATTTGGTTTAATATCACATGCACTCAAGGTTGTTTCACTCATATAGTGAGAGTCAGTTTGGTTGGTGGGGGAAGCCAGAGTACACGAAGAGAACCACCGCCCGTCGGCAAGTAACTGACAAACTTTCACACATGGACCAGCTGGGCTCGAACCCATGCCGGTTCAGCGATGTGAGACTAGCGGTCCCCAGCGAAGCGACTCCACCGTGGGCCCCTCTTTTATGTGCGACGGTTGAATATTGAATGCCGGATTTGACGCTTGCTATTTACTCCTCGGCCGTCTGTTTGTACTTGTTAACACAAAATCTCGTGAAGGATTATTGTCAGGCTTTATAATTGAGTTCGTTTTCTTGTTGAGAAATGTCAGCTGCACGACATCGGGCATTACAGGTTATTTTTTTTTCTGGGTATTGTTGCATTTACCCTATTTACCCCATGTTGAAGCGCTCCCTTCATCAGATTTCCTCGATGCTCATTCATTAAAATCAGATGAGTTAATCATACGCAACTGATGTTTAACTAGATACCTTCCCAGTTGGCTGACTTTGTCTAGTTATTGCAATATCTCGAATGATCATGGTTTAGGTGCTCCAAATTCTCACCACAGTACATATGCATCTGGTGATTACTGACGAATACTTTACTGTAGAGTCATATGGTTGCTTTTTAGTCGCCAGACGTCGTCAATGTTTCCCACCTCTTGCATATCGCTCCAATTGACTAGAAGCCTATTCAAGTGGTCCGACGTTGACCTATTATATCAAGGTCAAATTCTAGTGATATCTTTTAAGATTATACATGTAGCTAGACCTTCGTAATTTATACTACGTGTGATGGGTTAGGAGCACATACACCGACGTATTATTTTAGTCAAATTTGGATTGTGTACAACGATATCTTCTTTTATGATTCTAGTTATATTTCCACATTCACATCATATGCAACTGGATCAGTTTAACGAAGATCTAGGGTTACTTTTCAACTGGTACGATATTTTAGGAAGGGTCTTAGATAGACTCTCAACATTTGTGTTTTGATATCTGCCGTCATATGTGTTTGCGAGCGTATCTGGAAGCCCATACGGCTTTTCCTACTGCTGGAATGTATACGTTAGGAAAAGACCCTGGTTGGAGTCCTCATGGCCTTGAACGTTTGACCTGAAATGGTAACAGGGTTCAGCCATATCTGGATGTCAAGAGACATTTGGAGACAAAATAAGCCATAATCTAAGTTGTAAATTAATGTGGACACACAAAGCTGCCAAGTAATCAAATCTCACGCATCTGATAGTGCATATGAACTCACAAAGACATACATCAGACCAACTTATATCCTAGTTCGAGTGACAATAGCCTCGAAGCAAATACGATTCCGTATCTAAAGTTCAAAGATTCAGTAGGCCCGAATACTCGAGAACATGCATGGAACGAACACCAAGATGTAACAATTTTCCGGCTATACATCGCTTGACTTCGATCTTCCAATTTGGAGTTGCTTCTTCGCCTCGAGGTTGAAAATATCTGTAATATATTGAGGATACATGTGTTAACTGTTTCTTGACGAATATCATCAATATTTCATCTTGTGGACTGAGAAAATTAGCATTTCACAGTGGCGAAAACAGTAGATTTTCTTTTTTTTTGCATACTTTTGTGGTAGTATATTCTGGTGGATTGAAAACATTAAACTAATTCAGATTTTGTGCGGCTTTTGGACTGAAGGTACACTGAAGCATTGAAATTTCTTCACGCTGACGTCAGTCACGAATTACTTTGCTGTCAGCTAATTGCAGGTGATAAAATTACTAGTTAATTTCCTTCCTTCGTGTCTCATGCACCTTAATATCGATGACATCCAGCTTTGTCCCCCAAATAAGCGATTTTCATGTCGACTGGTCACGCCCCTCCCTCCTTCCCTTCGACAGAAAAGCAAGATCGATCGTGTATCGCGTCGTCTTGTCCTGCCCGGCAGGAGTGACGCGTCGGTTCTCGTTGGCCTCCCTTTCGAACACGGAGATTCTGCTCTCACAGAATATTCCCATTCCAAACAAAATCTGGATTCGCCCTTAATTTCGTTCATGTCTACCCAAAATAGCACAATTTTATTTTAGTAAAATTGACTGATTACACTAAGTTATACGGTCCCAGCCAGAGTTACAAGATTTACCGGTCGCGGTTCTTGTTATGTGGAGGTTCGACAGTGTTGTGCGGAGGGTACATACTTCATGTAAGTTATCACGAGAGACAAGCCTCTTGTTGGATTCCACAATAGCGATGTTCTTTTTTATTATATATATAGATAGTCCTTTCCAGAAATATGGGGTGGATGGTCGGGGATATATCAGAGGGTGATAAATCTTTGGAGGTACATCTTTCCGAACTTTCAATTCTAAACAGCGGCGTTGCGGTCTTGTGTTAGTTTGCATACTGTCAATTACTACACAGCGGCTTTACGGCGTTGCTCCAACAGAATAAATCTTACTTGTAGGCCTACATACGACAAGAACGGGTTATAACTCTTGGTTGGATATATCATGCGTGTGGATATTTGAATTGTCAAAGCCAAAACAGCGGTGTTGCACTGATCCAAATCGGAGCTCCGAGGTCCTCGACAAGGAAGGACACGGAAAGGATCAAGTGATTATTTGATATTTAGCGGCTTTGCGGCATTGCAGTCGGCGTTAGGTATAGACTGTCAGTTTCTGCACAGCGGCTTTGCCGCGTTGCTGGGTTTCACTATCTCCAACAGGATAGATGGGTCATGCTAATAACTGAAAAGCTGATCTGTTGTTCTCAATCAGGGTTGACCCCATGCTCATAGGAACTACTTGGGGGACTCTCTTCTCAAGAAAGACGTCATTTTTACCAGACCGGATTACTCAAAATCTAGAAACCCCAGTCTGTAAATACAATAGATTTTATTTGCTGATTACAAGCTCCCATATAAGGCATGAGACTCACAGATTAACGGTTAATGATTGCAATTGATTTGACAAATTAACGGTTAATGATTGCAATTGATTTGACAAATATTTAATCACATATGAATTACAGATTGCATGAATTTCACGTAAAACAGATTGCATGAATTCCACGTTAAAGCGGCCGTCACCGAAAATGCCCCTTTTCGCACAAAATTCACCCCGCAATATTTCGTAGACCATGCTATTTTTTCTATTCGCTTATGATTATCTCCAGGAACTTGCCAATAACAATAACAGAGAAGATGTGTTTTCAGTTGGAATTTTATTTCGCACAATTTATATTCGGGAAATTCGAAATTATCAAGGAAGAATAGTTGAATTTAAATGAAAGTATACTATTTTAAAGCATCTGTATGCATTTGACAGGAACTGTATACAATGGACAAAATAAGAGCTCGGAGTTTTAATATTATAATTAGAAGTGAAAAAATTAGGAATATTTTTTGGGAGAAAATGTGTAATTAATAAAGCTCTTTTATGGAGAAGATTCAAAAACATGAATGCGCACTCGTGATTCCGTCACGATTCTTTTGTGGTTCCGTCACGGACTAGATGTAACTCCTGTGATGACCCATTCACTTTTTCTCACGAGGAAAGAAAATGTTATCATCTTTGTACGGTGGCTTGTTAGGGCCATGCATTGATTTTTGCAATTTTCTGCTTTTTACTAGTTTTCAAGATTTCACTTTCGCGTTTTCTGCAATTTCTTGCCATTGACATCGATTATCGAACAACCATGTGAAAACACTAAAAATTAGCAAAAACATCGAAAAAGTATTTCAACCGCGGTGGAAAGTATTTCAACCGTGGTTGAAAGTATTTCAACCGCGGTGAAAAGTATTTCAACCGCGGTGAAAAGTATTTCAACCGCGGTGGAAAGTATTTCAACCGCGGTTGAAAGTATTTCAACCGCGGTTGAAACTATTTCAACCGCGGTTGAAAGTATTTCAACCGCGGTGGAAAGTATTTCAACCGCGGTGGAAAGTATTTCAACCGCGGTTGAAACTATTTCAACCGCGGTGGAAAGTATTTCAACCGCGGTGGAAAGTATTTCAACCGCGGTGGAAAGTACTTCAACCGCGCTTGAAACTATTTCAACCGCGGTGGAAAGTATTTCAACCGCGGTTGAAACTATTTCAACCGCGGTGAAAAGTATTTCAACAGCGGTGGAAAGTATTTCAACCGCGGTGGAAAGTATTTCAACCGCGGTTGAAACTATTTCAACCGCGGTGGAAAGTATTTCAACCGCGGTTGAAATATTTCAACCGCGGTTGAAATACTACCGCGGTTGAAATAGTTTCAACCGCGGTTGAAATAGTTTCAACCGCGGTTGAAATACTTTCCACCGCGGTTGAAATAGTTTCAACCGCGGTTGAAATACTTTCCACCGTGGTTGAAATACTTTCAACCGCGGTTGAAATACTTTTCACCGCGGTTGAAATACTTTCAACCGCGGTTGAAATACTTTCCACCGCGGTTGAAATACTTTCCACCGCGGTTGAAATAGTTTCAACCGCGGTTGAAATACTTTCCACCCCGGTTGAAATACTTTCCACCCCGGTTGAAATACTTTTCATCGCGGTTGAAAGTATTTCAACCGCGGTTGAAATAGTTTCAACCGCGGTTGAAATACTTTCCACCGCGGTTGAAATACTTTCAACCGCGGTTGAAATAATTTCCACCGCGGTTGAAATACTTTCAACCGCGGTTGAAATACTTTCCACCGCGGTTGCAATACTTTTCACCGCGGTTGAAATACTTTCCACCGCGGCTGAAATAGTTTCTACCGCGGTTGAAATACTTTTCACCGCGGTTGAAATACTTTCCACTGCGGTTGAAATACTTTTCACCGCGGTTGAAATACTTTCAACCGCGGTTGAAATAGTTTCAACCGCGGTTGAAATAGTTTCAACCGCGGTTGAAATACTTTCCACCGCGGTTGAAATACTTTCAACCGCGGTTGAAATACTTTTCACCGCGGTTGAAATAGTTTCAACCGCGGTTGAAATACTTTCCACCGCGGTTGAAATAGTTTCCACCGCGGTTGAAATACTTTCAACCGCGGTTGAAATAGTTTTCACCGCGGTTGAAATACTTTCAACCGCGGTTGAAATAGTTTCCACCGCGGTTGAAATACTTTCAACCGCGGTTGAAATACTTTCAACCGCGGTTGAAATAGTTTCCACCGCGGTTGAAAATACTTTCAACCGCGGTTGAAATACTTTCAACCGCGGTTGAAATACTTTCCACCGCGGTTGAAATACTTTCCACCGCGGTTGAAATACTTTCCACCGCGGTTGAAATACTTTCCACAGCGGTTGAAATAGTTTCAACCGCGGTTGATATAGTTTCAACCGCGGTTGCGAAATACTTTCAACCGCGGTTGAAATACTTTCAACCGCGGTGGAAATACTTTTCACCGCGGTTGAAATACTTTCAACCGCGGTTGAAATACTTTCAACCGCGGTTGAAATACTTCCAACCGCGGTTGAAATACTTTCCACCGCGGTTGAAATACTTTCCACCGCGGTTGAAATACTTTCCACCGCGGTTGAAAAACTTTTCACCGTGGTTGAAATACTTTCAACCGCGGTTGAAATACTTTCCACCGCGGTTGAAATACTTTCAACCGCGGTTGAAATACTTCCAACCGCGGTTGAAATACTTTCCACCGCGGTTGAAATACTTTCAACCGCGGTGGAAATACTTTTCACCGCGGTTGAAATAGTTTCCACCGCGGTTGAAATACTTTCCACCGCGGTTGAAATACTTTCCACCGCGGTTGAAATACTTTCCACCGCGGTTGAAATACTTTCAACCGCGGTTGAAATAGTCCACCGCGGTTGAAATAGTTTCAACCGCGGTTGAAATAGTTTCCACCGCGGTTGAAATAGTTTCAATCGCGGTTGAAATACTTCCCACTGCGGTTGAAATACTTTCCACCGCGGTTGAAATACTTTTCACCGCGGTTGAAATAGTTTCAACCGCGGTTGAAATACTTTCAACCGCGGTTGAAATACTTTCCACGGCGGTTGAAATACTTTCAACCGCGGTTGAAATACTTTTCACCGCGATTGAAATACTTTCAACCGCGGTTGAAATACTTTCAACCGCGGTTGAAATACTTTCCACCGCCGTTGAAATACTTTTCACCGCGGTTAAAATACTTTCAACCGCGGTTGAAATAGTTTCAACCGCGGTTGAAATACTTTCCACCGCGGTTGAAATACTTTCAACCGCGGTTGAAATACTTTCCACCGCGGTTGAAATAGTTTCAACCGCGGTTGAAATACTTTCCACCGCGGTTGAAATACTTTCCACCGCGGTTGAAATACTTTTTCGATGTTTTTGCTAATTTTTAGTGTTTTCACATGGTTGTTCGATAATCGATGTCAATGGCAAGAAATTACAGAAAACGCGAAAATGAAATCTTGAAAACTAGTAAAAAGCAGAAAATTGCAAAAATCAATGCATGACCCTAACAAGCCACCGTATCTTTGGGTACTGTATGTTAGTAGGAGATGTCATATACGGATAATCAGTTCGAAACAGAGCAGCAAAAAAATTTGACAAGCAACTTAACGCGAGTTAAAACGGAGGACTTCCACTGTGATTCCCTCACGGACATTTCCAAAGATTATATAACGAAAAATCTGCAATATTTCGAAAGATATTATACGTTATTTGAAACTTAACAGCAGTAATTAACTGGGCAATAAGACGTAGAAAATCTGCTTAGAGACAATAAAATTTCAGTAACGAGCGCTTCAAACTTTTAAAGTACCTCCCAAACAGTGATTCCGTCACGCTGGAATTCATGATTGTCTTAGTTAATGATTGCGTTTGATTTGACAATGAATGAATACACGAATCCATATAAACAAAAAATGACAGGACATTGGATGGCACCGCCAATAGCGGTCTTAATGAGCATATAAGCATAAAAACAAAATTACTTCAGTTACAGGTTAAATCTCGTTGCAGTTCTGGTCTGAAATGCAATGTGACCCATTGATACAGTTGTATGATCTTGGTGGAGGTATTTTATTTATTTATTTCTATTACCGTATATCATGTAATTTTACCAAAACAATATAGTGTACATGGTGTAGCGATCCTTTCCGCATTTTGGGTTTACTGTGTTTGTGGCGCGATCCGTGTTCTGGGGTGACTGTAGAACCCATCACGTGACCACGCTAGCAGACAGGAATGTTGTTTTTGCTGTCTGGCTTCTGTTTACATTTATCAAACCCATTTTCAGGTATGTTGTTCTCTAAGAACGATCAGAATTGATTGCTAAGATGTTCAAGTATATTTGTGTGGTGGCATACGGTAAACCTAAGCTTTCAATAGAACGTAGTCAGTGATGAACCTTGCGAAGTGTTGTTTACGCCATATGATTATCATTGTCATGCTTTCTTCTACTCTATAGCGACTAACCCAGAAACTCTGGCTGTGATAGGTGAATATAGGTAAGGGGGCGTGGCATTCCTATCAGCAACAACAACCAAAAAATAAAATAAAAGACTCCTTAGCCGATGTTTTCGGGCTACTCTAGCGACAAGTGTTCCGCGTCATTATTTTTGTCTGACACAATTTGGTTGTATCACCCATGCACTCTTCTTTGAGAATTTGGCCCAAGTCAACCTTGCCGCCCTAAACAAAGATCCGGTAATGTTATGGTAGTAGGAATATCATGATACCAGCTTCTTCACATATTTACATCACAAAAGGTTGTGACGTATTCTGATAATAGGACAACTGTTGACTGTCACTCTTGAGATAGGGTAGACGGGTACCCAAGTGCCAGTACTCTAATGGTTGAGCGGGAGCCCCGTTCATAAAATAAAATGGAATTGTTGAGCGTGTGACCATATATATTGATGTTGAGTACTGTTATTGTCGTAATATTTGTGGCACATGGATGGGTATCAATGAGGGGTGTACTATTCGTCGTCATATCTGCGGCATCTCGGCAAGTCGGCATATCTCCAAAACACTAGCATGAATTAGGTTCCATAACCTGCTTACTTCCTCTTCCACCGTGATGTTTTCATTTTGCTGTAAAGCAGTCTCAAAATAATATTTGTAAATATTCGTGTTGACGTCAGGTGGATGGCGGGAATCACGTGATATTGAAAATATGGGGAGGGACGAATGGCCTTGGAAATTAAGGGAGATCGTAAATAAAGATGTGCATATGATGTGACCAATACCGACCCCGTCGACGGCACCATCTGCAGTGTCGGCAAGTCGGCGTGTTGGCAAAATTTGGGACAAAAATGAATAATGGAGGTAAGCTGGTATCGAAGTCTTGCAAACAAGGGGAGGTAGACAGAGTATACCATTTCGTCTTCACTTGGGGTTTATTTGTAAATAAGGATGTATGGTATATGTGATGTGCCTGATAGCGATCCGGTCGTCGTGTAGATTGTCGGCAAGTCGGCTTGTTGGCAGAATTTGAAGAAATATGAATAAGGGCTGTAAGCTGTGGTTGTTCTAAACTGAGTTACTGCCCCTGTTATCGAAGAAAAGGAAACAGGTGAAGATTGACAGTGTATGCCATTGCGTCCTTTTTCGAGTTTGTTTGTAAATAAGGATGTATGTGGGCAAGTCGGCATGTTGGCAAGATTTGTAGTCAGTATAAATAAGGGAGGCAATCACTGGTTATTGTAGTCTGGATACAGTCCCTGCCATCGAAGTATATGTAATGTCACTGATGTCACCCTGTTGTGTTGGCATCGCTCTTTTAAGTGTCGGCTTGTAGGCAAGTCGGCATGTCTCCAAAACACTAGCGTGAATTAGTTTCCATAACCTGCTTACTTCCCCTTCCACCGTGATGTTTTCATTTTCCTGTGAAGCAGTGCCAGAATATTATATGTATGTATTCGTGTTGACGTCAGGTGGATGACAGGAATCACGTGACATTGAAAAGATGGGGCGGGACGAATAGCCTGGGAAAATAAAGAAGATCGTAAATAAGGATGTGCATGTGAGGTGACCTATACCGACCCCGTCGACGGCACCATTTGCAGTGTCGGCAAGTCGGCGTGTTGGCAAAATATGAGAGAAATGTGAATAAGGGAGGTAAGCTGGTGTGGAAGTATTGCAAACAAGAGGAGGTAGCCAGTGTATGCGATCTCGTCTCCATTTTAGGGTTATTTGTAAATAAGGATGTATATGTGAGGTACCTGATACCGATCCTGTCATCGTGTAGATTGTCGGCAAGTCGGCTTGTTGGCAAAATTGGAAGAAATATAAATAAGGGATGTAACCCGTGGTTAATCTAGCCTGAGTTACTGCCCCTGTTATGAAAGAAAAGGAAGCAAGGGGAGGTCGGCAGTGTAAACGATTTCATCCTTTTCGGGTTTGTTTGTAAATACGGATGTAGGGCCTATATGTGAGGTGCCTGACACCTACCCGTCGACGTCGCCTTGTAGGGTGTCGGCAAGTCGGCGTGTTGGCAATATTTGGAAGAAATATAAATAAGGGGGGCAACCACTGGTTATTGTAGTCTGGGTTACAAGTAATCTGTAGACCCTGCTATTAAAGCATTGGAAAGAAGGGGAGGTAGCCAGTGTAGACGATTTCGTCTCCTCGGCGTATATGTAATGTCACTAATGTCACCCTGTTGCTCTTTGGAGTGTCGGCAGTAGTATATAAAGGGCAAATTGGCGCGTATTTAGGGGGAGATAACTCTGTTTGAACAATTTTTCGCGGAGGATGCGGAGCTCAACGTGACGATCACGTGATCGAGACGTCAAGGTCACATCCGGGTCAAAGGTCATGTGAAGGTCAAAGGTGACATCCGGGTTAAAAGGTCAAAGGTCACTTCCGTTCACGTGACGGCTCCGCAATAAGGCTGAGACCCCAGTGACTCCCAATGTCAATCTCCAGAAACATGGTCCCCGACAATATTGCCATCTATTTGCCCATGGGCAAATTGGCGCGTTTTTAGGGGGAGATAACTCTGTTTGAACAATTTTTTGCGGAGGATACGGAGCTCAACGGGAAAGGTCAAGGTCACATCTGGGTCAAACATGTCCAACTTTCATTGGTAAGGGAAGACAACTCTGTCAGGCGCAGATCGACTCCACTGCTCAACAAGGCCTGCGAAATTTAACCTAGATTAGATAGGACCATGCTTTTCGAAGCTGAAAATCAAGCATTTCTGTTCGGGTGACAACATTTGCCAGCATATTAAGTTAATTTCGAATAGTATATCCATACGATGTGCTATTTTATTTTCCCATGGTAAATGTTTTACTTGCTTCCAATTTGATTTAAAAATGAGGGTTCAATTTGCATTTTCAACCTATACCTTAACACAGGTTTTCACGAAAAAGCCGAAAGTAGCTCACTTTTAAAAGCTTATAGGTAAAAACCGTTCAGCCAACGATATTTGCCAGCATGGCGTTATACAAACCATATTCTGTTCTATCTCATGGTTCTTTATTTGGTCTAATTATTAAATATCTTCTTGCTTCCATTTCAATTTAAAATTTGCACATTTTTAGAGAAAGACACTATAAGGGGTTCAGCTAGGGTGATTAAGTGGGGACCGGTCGGTGGCAATTAACGCAGAGACCTGGTGACAGGTGACGATACCTGCTGGGCGGATTAAGCATGGATCACAACTGTGTATTGCACGAGGCGAAGTCGTTTCTGACCAATCATTATATAATTAAACCACTTCAATGCAAAATAGAAAATTGTAAAAAAGTACCTAAAGTATTGTCACATTTCCGTCTTAACGTTTGCCTTTAGAATATATAATCATTAGAGTTTTGTTTTACTCAGAAAGTCAGAGAGGTTTGTTTTACTCAAAAACTTTATGTTTGCAAAGGAGGAAGTCGAACAATAGAATCGAAAGCTTGATTTTTTAACTCTTGAACCTTCTATTATTATGTAGCTTGGGTTCTTGTCATTATTGCGGCTTCGAAAACGTTACAGACAGGAAGGTTGATTTTCATAATATGATTATGTGATCAACACCAAAAACAATATCGCACAGCTTCTTTACACCTTTATCCCACCCTGAAAACGTAGACTGTAAATGACTTTATATGAGTATCCTCTTCCTTGATTAGAATGCTGTGGTTTATGTTTGTTGGCGTAATACTGAAACTGGAACAGGGAAATGTTATTCAGTGAAATTCACACGGTATCTATACAAACTTTTCTTGCATATTTTCACAAGCGTTGTACTATAACTGGTAGGTCGAAATGCCATAATCTGTAAAAATACATGTATAATACACCAAAGTGTTACATTTCTCTTCAACCAATTTTATTATTAATTTTCATCGGTTTTGAAGTGCATATTTTGTTATATTCTTTCATCTAAGTTTTATTGCTTAAAGTCAATGTCCAATATCTGCTCCAACGTATGCCTTTTGTGTGTGTGTAACAGGCTTGTCTATAAGATAAGATATTCTACCAGAGTTAAATATATTTAAAGATGATACATCGGGAGTTGATTGTACAATTAACGAGTAAGCTGGCGACCCCAGTTGACCCCATGCTGTGTAATCTTGAGTCGGGCTCAATACACTGTCGGTCGTACACCTTTTAAGCGGCAGTCAAAAGACGACTGGCACCTGTGTTCAGCCAAGCGTGCAGTAATATACCGCTGCGCCATCTAGCGGCCAATTAGCAGTAATTACAATCTATAGTTCAGTATGGGTGCTGTGAAGGTCAAAGGTCACATCCGGGTCAAAAGGTCAAAGGTCACTTCCGGTCACGTGACGGCCCAACAATAAGGCTGAGACCCCAGTGACTCCCAATGTGATTCTCCCGAAACATGGTCCTCGACGATATTGCCATCTATGTGCCCATGTTAAATGGCCAGTGGGGAACCCTCAGTGTCTCCATACAGAAATAAACCGTATTGGCACGAATCCAAATACTTAAAACCATGGGAATGAAGACTTATAGTAATAAACATAATCTATATGTGTTCTACTATGTTATTATGACGACTTTAGGCATGCGCAGATTGGGGTGTAATAAGTAAAGTGGTTATTTTATTATGACGACTCTAGCATTCGTGCGACCCCAAGGTCGAGCGTTTATTGTCCAGTTCGCACAAGCAAACATGGCGAATTTCAGCATGTCGACTGCACAACGTTCGTCCTACGTATGCTGACCGGCAAGGAAGACAACTCTGATGGGGCGAACCCTCTGTAGGCGCAAATCCCCGGTGTTCTCCCCAGAGACGTTTTGGGGCCGAGAGGGGCCCCTATTGGTCCGATGGGGTCGACTGAGGTATCAATATAAAACATACGTGTTGAAGCATCCGACAGATGGGATGTGGCGTGGAATCGACGTCATTCTGTGCATGCGCAGTAGACAAAGGGTATAGAAATAGACGTTTTGGGGTCTAGGGGGGTCACGGGTGATCCGATTGGATCGAGTGAGGTATCAATGTCAAGCACACGTCAGGTAGCATCCGCCGGGATGGATGTGACGTGGAACCGACGTAATTCTGCGCATGGGCAGTAGACAAAAGTGTATGGAAATAGACGTTTTAAGGTCTAGGTGGGTCTCTAGTGGTCCGATTGGATCGAGTGAGGTATCAATGTAAAGCACTCGTGAGGGATCATCCGCCGGGAGGGGTGTATTCGTGCGACCCAAAGGTCGAGCGTTTATTGTCCAGTTCGCACAAACAAACATGGCGAATTTCAACATGGCGACCGCACAACGTTCGTCCTATGTATGCTGACCGGCAAGGAAGACAACTCCGATGGGGCGAACCCTCTGTAGGCGCAAATCCCCGGTGTTCTCCCCAGAGACGTTTTGGGGCCGAGAGGGGCCCCTATTGATCCGATGGGGTCGAGTGAGGTATCAATATAAAACATACGTGTTTAAGCATCCGACAGATGGGATGTGGCGTGGAATCGACGTCATTCTGTGCATGCGCAGTAGACAAAGGGTATAGAAATAGACGTTTTGGGGTCTAGGGGGTCACGGGTGATCCGATTGGATCGAGTGAGGTATCAATGTCAAGCACACGTCAGGTAGCATCCGCCGGGATGGATGTGACGTGGAACCGACGTAATTCTGCGCATATGCAGTAGACAAAGTGTATGGAAATAGACGTTTTGAGGTCTAGGTGGGTCACTAGTGGTCCGATTAGATCGAGTGAGGTATCAATGTAAAGCACTCGTGAGGGATCATCCGCCTGGAGGGGTGTAACGTGGAACCGGTGTCATTCTGCGCATGCGCAGTAGACACAGTGTATGGAAATACACGTTTTGCGGTCTAGGTGGGTCACTAGTGGTCAGATTGGATCGAGTGAGGTATCAATGTAAAGCATACGTGGGGGAGCATCCGCCGAGATGGGTGTGACGTGGAACCGAAGTCATTCTGCGCATGCGCAGTAGACAAAGGGGATGGAAATAGACGTTTTGGGGTCTAGGTGAGCCACTGTTGGTCCGATTGGGCCGTACGATGTGTCAATGTGTAGCATTCGTGAAGGAGCATCCGTCGGGATGGGTGTGACGTAGAAATGACGTCATTGTGCGCATGCGCAGTAGACAAAGGGTATGGAATAAACGTTTTAGGGACTAGGTGAGCCACTACTGGCCCGATTGGGCTGAGCGAGGTGTCAATGTGTAGCATTCGTGAAGGCGCATCCGACGGGATGGGTGTGACGTGGAACTGACGTCATTGTGCGCATACGCAGTAGACAAAGTGTATGGAAATACACGTTTTGGGGTCGAGATGGGCCAAGCTTAGCTTCTGATTGGACAAGAGCAGCCGAGAATACATCTAAGGGGCAAGAACAAATATGACAGAGACAGAGCCAAATGGCGGCCTCTGATTGGACAAGAGTCTTCTTGAATTGAAAACATACCCAACGCGACTCCCCAGCGTTCGTATGATGTAACATTGGGGAGAATAAACTATATGAAAACTTGTTGTTGTTGTTGTCTCATCTGTCATCCTTGTTGTTGTTGTTTTTCTCTCATCTGTGTATATCATGGCGTCAAGGTGCACGAGTTCTTCAACCTGATACTTCTCTCGACCCAATCGGGCCATCGGGCCAATATTGGCCCATGTCAGCCCCAAAATGTCCATTTCTATACCCTTTTCCAGCAATTCCCTGTCTGCGCATGCGCAGAATGACTATATTCCTACCCCACATCCACCCAGTCGAATGCTCCCTCACGTATGCTTCCCATCGATACCTCACCCGACCCAACCAGACCATTAAGGGCCCATGTCGACCAAAACGTCTATTTCCATAGCCTTTGTCTACTGCACATGCGCACAATGACATCAGTTCCACGTCAAGCCCATCCCGTCGGATGCTCCTTCACGAATGCTACACATTGACACCTCGCGCAGCCCAATCGGGCCAATGGTGGCCAACCTAGACCCCAAAACGTCTATTTCCATACACTTCTACTGCGCATGCGCACAATGAAGTCAGTTATACGTCACGCCCATCCCGTCGGATGCTCCTTCACGAATGCTACACATTGACACCTCGCACGGCCAAATCGACCAATAGTGGCTCCCCTAGACCCCAAAACGTCTATTTCCATACACTTTTTCTGCTGCGAATGACGTCGGTTCCACGTCACACCTATCTCGGCGGATGCTCCCCACATATGCTTTACATTGATACCTCACTCGATCCAATCGGACCAATAGTGACCCACCTAGACCCCAAAAAGTCTATTTCCATACACTTTGTCTACTGCACATGTGCAGAATGACGTCGGTTCCACGTCACATCCATCCCGGCGGATGCTCTCTCACGTATGCGTTACACTGATACCTCACTCGATCCAATAGGACCACTAGTGACCCACCTAGACCCCAAAACGTCTATTTCCATACACTTTGTCTACTGCTCATGCGCAGAATGAAGTCGGTTCCACGTTACACCCCTCCCGACGGATGCTCCCTCACGAGTGCTTTGCATTGATACCTCACTCGATCCAATCGGACCACTAGTGACCCACCTCGACCTCAAAACGTCTATTTCCATACACTTTGTCTACTGCGCATGCGCAGAATGACGTCGGTTCCACGTCACACTCATCCCGGCTGATGTTCCCTCACGTATGCTTTACACTGATACCTCGCTCGTTCAACTCGGATCACTAGTGGCCCACCTAGACCCCAAAACGTCTATTTGCATACCCTTTGTCTACTGCGCATGCGCAGAATGGCGTCGCTTCAACGTCACATCCCTTTCGTCGGATGCTCCTTCACGTATGCCTTACATTGATACCTCACTCGACCCCATCGGAACAATAGGGGCCCCTCTCGGCCCCAAAATGTCTCAGGGAAGATCACCGGGAATTTGCGCCTACAGAGGGTTCGCCCCGTCAGAGTTGTCTACCTTGCCGGTCATCATACATATGACGAACGTTGTGCGGCCGCCATGTTGAAATTCGCCATGTTTTTTGTGCAAACTGAACAATAAACGCTCGACCCTGGGGTCGTCATAATAAAATAATGACTTTACTTACTACACTCCAATCTGCGCATGCCTAAAGTCGTCATAATAACATAGTAGAACACATATAGATTATGTTTATTACTATAAATCTTCCTTCCCATGGTTTCAAGTATTTTTGTTTCGTGCCTATATGGTTTCTCGCTGTATGGAGACACTGAGGGTTCCTCACTGGCCATTTAACATGGGCAAATAGATGGCAATATTGTCGGGGACCATGTTTTGGGAGATTGACATTGGGAGTCACTGGGGTCTCAGCCTTATTGCTGTGCCCTCACGTGACTGGAAGTGACCTTTGACCTTTTGACCCGGATGTCACCTTGACCTCTCGATCACGTGATCGTCACGTTGAGCTCCGCGAAAAATTGTTCAAACAGAGTTATCTCCTCCTAAATGCGCGCCAATTTGCCCTTTATATACTACTGTCGGCAAGTCGGCTTGTAGGCGAATGGGAGAGAAACGTAAATAAGGGGGAATAGCTTGGTGTGCATTTTTTAGCTGTACACACAGTTCAATGGACTGACCCATGGCCCATTTGATAACCTTGAAATTATAATAAATAGCCCTGGTTTTGAAGATGATTCAGGAAAAAATCATATAAAAAGTATTTATCTTTTTCTTTGATTCTAGCAGTTTTGAAGATAATCACAATTTTTATCAAAATTTATCAAATTGGATGAATGTTGCTGGACATGGCAGGAGGGGAGACAAGCCTGTTTAACGGTTGGAAATGCGCAACGATAAACTGAGAATGGGGAGCGGTGTTGGGATCGGTTTATTGTGTGATGCCAGTATTTTCTTTCATCCACACGAACTCATGAATTGGCTGCCAAAGGAGGACAATAATAACAGTAGTGTGCCAACAGCGTGTTCAGCCGACCTGCCGATGGGAGATATAGGCTGTTTCTCATAGGCAGACTGTCGATATAGTCATACGAAGACATCCATGTATCGTATGGTTGGTATGTGGTGGACAATCATGCATCATGCATAGTCATTACGGTAGACCTAATCACTCAGTTGAATACATTCGCCAAACAGTGTTTGTAAACAAACGATACTTCCGGAGCGGCAAGGTTGACTTGGGCCGAGAATTTTTCTGGAATTATGAGACTAGTTCATGGAAACAGTTGAGTAAAATGGTAGCAGTGGTACTGGTTGCTACACTCGATCTGTTTGGTCACAATTTATGTTGAAGCTTGAAATCACGCATCTGCGCGAACCGAGTAAAACGAAGCAGAAATGTGCGTTGAACAAGTTACAAATGCAGTAAAAGTCTATTTGATCCAATCGGATGGCCACTTCACGCTAGCGCCATCAGAAAGGCGAAATCATTGAGAGTGAAATCGAACAGCATTCTTGTTATTGTAGCATAAAGAAATCCTTGAATTGTGACGAAAAATACATCACAGTGATCCATGATAGCTGTTGTGAAGTGAAGCGAGGCTTGATTTTGTGAAAATTATATCCCTTAATTCCTTAGTCAATAAAGTTGTCCCATGCGAGTTTATCCACGCTGTGATTTAGAATTTTAGTAAACATATGCAATTCATCAATGAAATGGCTGGCAGAAAATGTCTGTGTATGGTTTCAGAACAAACGCATCACCCAACATCCAGAGAGTAAATGAAAATTGTATAACAAAATAAGTTCTCTTAGCAACCTCTCTGTGGAAATTCGATGCCTTTCGAAAACAGTTTGCCGAAATTAAGCTTGGTAACGCGGGTCTCTCTTTTAAGTTGGAATTCTCGTATTTCTCACTGCGGCAATATATTCTTCCATAAAGTTTAGACCTCTATTTTGCTACAAATAGTCACCTTTTCCTCTGTCGAAGACACAGATCCCACATTCAATACCGGTACCATATCCGTTTTGTAAACCTATGTCAACCATGGACCATTATATAGCAGGTGCTTATTTAAATAAGGGGTTTTCATGTAAACAAATTGAAGCACAATTAAGTTCTCCACAAGTCAAGTATGGTATAATATGAGAGAGTACTGTATATAACTTGTCATCATTGAATTGTGATCAGATTCTGTCAGACGGCGACCATTGTTTGAAGCTGAAATAGTGTAATATTTTTAATGTTTTCTCAATTTCGGCTATGAGGTGAATATTGATATTGATGTATAAATATATATTATTCATCTCTGTAGAGAAAACCTTGCATGGTAATTACTAAGATGGCCATGGCTAGCCCATGAGGGATGAATACATGGTTTAATAGTTAAAAGTATGAATATCATCTCCCCAGTTCATGAAACAACCCAAAGAATTCTCCATTCAATGCCGGCACACGATCTCCATCTTAAATTATGAAAATATTAATGAAATATCAATTTCATGGAATACACATCAACTTTTGACCTTTGGCACCATGCATGATCAAGGCAGCACCCGTTCTTTTCATAAAGTATGGTGACAATGTCAAACAGACACTTCTGATGACATCATTACAATGCCTAATTAAACTACGGAAACAAGGAATAACAACAGAAGACATTATTGGGTGAAGTGATTGTTGTCGATTCCTATATTTTCCTTTATTTTTGATAAAATATGATAACATTAAAATCTGTCAATACCTGAACCAATTTTAAGCAGCAGGACAGGTCTCTTCAATCACCACCACTATGACCGCAATTATTGGAAATAATTTGATCAAGCACCAGAAAACTACCAAGTTTGGAACATACAATGTGGTCTTACACTCTTTTATTGTCTATATTTTCCTATATTTTATTCAGAAAATTCCTATATTTCTCCTATATTTTGGCAAATTTCTCCCTATATTTTTACAACTAAGTCTCTCATATAGTTGCATCTTCGTACACCAAGTCAATTTTCACACTCTTGTTCTGAAACTTGCCTTGATCTATCTAGCTCACTATTTCTGTTCAAAATCGGTTGATTTCCTCCACGAACCATTCGGAATCAGGACTCAATGTAGAAATAGTGATAAATTCTCCGGTGCCCAAATATTTTCCAGAGCGGTTCAGCTTTTGTCTTTGAAGTTTTAGAGATCACATTTCTTCTTTCCTTGAGTCGGGCTGCCCGATTGTCATAACCTCTGTACATGTATCAACTAATATGTATATCATTAGAATGACATTCCGTCTATGTAGTAATTGGTTAAACAAGCGCTGAAAAATAGTTGAAATTACTTCAAAACTGTTTGATATTAGAGCTGGAATGAATATTTGGATACACATTTTCTCGCATCCTCCCTACTCCAGGAGTTTTCTTTCTACATCAAAGAACCCCTGGGACAATTGGTCAGTAAATTCAAACTCATCAACAAGGCAGCAAGCATGCTAAAGTGCTGCAGTAAAGTAGATTATCAGGTTAAATTCTCTTCAAATTTCGATTGGCAAGTCCGCTGCAGCAATTAGAATTCTACAAGCACTACAACAGTAAGCTTATTCATTTCCACCAACAAAAGATGTGGAATTAAGTGGATTAATATGTGGAAATCTAACATAATATACTGCAAACCTGTACGTGATATCCGGTACCGGTATCATGGTGTCCACAGCTCTCGATATACCAAATCTGTGAATTATTATGCGGAATGGGATCGATCAAGGGGAAATACATGTAGTACATGCATGTTTTCGAATTTCGGGAGTTTTCAAGAAACTGCAATTTTGATGAGCACACCTGATCATATGCAAGATCTGCATCAACAACAGCTTATAGGTGGACTGGAAATGAGCCAGCCAAGCTCAGGCCATGTGGTGATGAAATTCGGCATGCAAAGTTTCTGTTTCAAATCTATGGACAGAGTTTAGACATCTAATTAACCTGGACATACAAATTATGGATGTGACTATGGAAAACCTAACACAGCTCTACTTTTATGATTGCAAATACCTATTAGCTTCTTTGATTGCACTATCAAGTTTGAATCTCTATTAATGCATGTTTTACTAAAGAATCTGGACTATATCTGTGTATACCAGTAGACTTTCACATTCAATCTCAATATTTTTTCTTGGTTTAACAATTGTTGAAGAATAACTGAACTTCATGTTGATAGAGGCTAGGATCTGTATTTGGGAAGTGATTTGGAAAAGACCTTTAGACTAAAACACTGCCAGATTCGAGGATTCGAGGATGTGCATGTGCTATTTAAGAAAGTTGACATGAAATATGAATTTTTGTCCAAATTATCGCAGTTTGAACATTGTACGTTTCAGTGATAAGGTTTCTGCTAGGCAAGAAATTACATGTACCCCTGTACATGGAAAGTTCGCTCTACATATATGTTTTCAATACTGCTGCAGCTTCAGCAGGAGATCCTGCAAGGCAAGATGTTGGGGTTCTCAGAATGCTTGTTAAAGTCGAGTGTCAAGGCGGTGTTAGGGAGGAATGTATATGTAGTCGAATATCAAAGCGGTGTTAGGGTTAGGGTATGTTTCATAACTACCATGTTCAGGTTTGTTCCAGGTATAAACAGTTCCTATAGACGTGTGTCAAATCAGGATTAGGGAGGAATGTGCGCCAAGTCGAGTGTCCGAGCGGGGTTAGGGAGGAATGTATATGCAGTCGATTGTCAAAGTGGTGTTAGGGTTAGGTAGGTTTTCTAAGTATAATTTTCAGGTTCATTTCAGCTATGAAAAGTACCTGTAGATGGTGTTGGTGTCCCAGACATGGTGTTGGTGTTGTTGCCCTCGAATTCCGAACTGACCTGTTCTTCTGTGTACTGTACTATACAGTTATTGCCATCGAAAATGCTCAGTTCTTCTGTCAAACTCCCACAACCAGCTTGCACAAGTCGAATGTCAAAGCGGTGTTAGGGAGGAATGTATGTGAAGTCAAATGTCAAGCGGTATCAGGGACGAACTTACATTTAGTCAAGTGACAAAGTGGTGTTAGGGAGGAATGTGTGTGAAGTCGAGTGTCAATTAAAGTGGGTTAGGACTTAGGGTTAGGTAAGTTTCGTAACTATGATTTTCAGGTTCGTTTCAGCTATAACAGCTAGATTTCTCCATCAGAGTGTATCTGCACTTGTTTGTCAAATCGGGGTTAGAGAGAAATGTACGACAATTCGAATGTTAAAGCAGTGTTAGGTAGGAATGTATGTGAAGTTGAGTGTCAAAGCGGTGTCAGGGGGAAGTGTAAGTGAAGTCGAGTGTCAAAGCGGTCTTGACGAGAAGTGTACATGAAATACTGTGTCAAAGGTGTGTTAGGGAGGAATGTACTTGAAGTCGAGTGTCAATTGAAGCGGGTTAGGACTTAGGGTTGGGTACGTTTCATAACTATCATGTTAAGGTTCATTTCATCTATAAACAGATTTCTCCACCAAAATGTACCTGTGACTGCCTGTCAAATCGGGGTTAGAGAGGAATGTGCGTGAAGTCGAGTGTCAAAGCAGTGTTAGGGAGGAATGTATGTGAAGTTGAGTGTCAAAGAAGTGTTAGGGAGGAATGTATGTGAATTCGAGTGTCAAAAAGGTGTTAGGGAGGAATGTACCTGAAGTCAAGTGTCAAAGGAGTTGTTGGGGAGGAATGTATGGCCAGCCTAATGTCAAAGCGGTGTTAGGGAGAAATAATGTGAAGTCGAGTGTCAAAGTGGTGTTAGGGAGGAATGCACGTGAAGTCGAGTGTCAAAACGGTGCTAGAGAGCAATGTACCTGAAGTTCAGTGTCAAGGTGGTGTTAGGGAGAAATGTATGTGCAGTCGAATGCCAAAGCGGTGTTACGGTTAGGTAGTTTATGTTTCATAACTATCATGTTCAGGTTCGTTTCCCGTATAAACTGCGCCTGTAGTGTGTTAAATTGAGGTTACGGAGGAATTTACATGAAGTCTAGGGTCAAATAGGTGTTAGGGAGCACTGTACATCTAGTCGAGTGTCGAAGCGGTGATGGGGAGGAATATATTTGAATTCGAGTGTTAAGGAGGAATGTATGTGAAGTCCAGTGTCAAAGTAGTGTTAGGGAGGACTGTACGTGAAGTCGAGTGTCAAAACGGTGTTTGGAAGGAATGTAGCTGAAGTTGGGTGTCGGGGTGGGGTTAGGGAGGAATGTATGTGAAGTCGAGTTTCAAGGTGGTGTTAGGGAGGAATGTATGCATGTGCAGTCGAATATCAAAGCGGTGTTAGGGTTAGGTATGTTTTATAACTATTATGTTCATTCCAGGTATAAACAGTGCCTGTAGTTGTGTGTCAAATCAGGATTAGGGAGGAATGTACATGAAGTCGAGTGTCAAAGCGGTGTTAGGAAGGAGTGTAACTGAAGACGAATAAAGCAGGAAATGTATATGCAGTCGATTGTCAAAGTGATGTCAGAGATAGGTAGGTTTCCTAACTATAATGTTCAGGTTATTTCAGTTATAAACAGTACCTGTAGATGGTATTGGTGTACCAGACATGGAGTTGGTGTTGTTGCACTCGAACTCCGAACTGACCTGTTCTGCTGTGTACTGTACTATACAGTTATTGCCATTGAATATGCTCAGTTCTTCTGTCAAACTCCCACAACCAGCCTGCACCAGTCGAATATCAAAGCGGTGTTAGTAAAGAATATATATGAAGGCAAATGTCAAGCGGTATCAGGGACAAAGGTACATTTAGTCGAGTGACAAATTGGTGTTAGGAAGGAATATATGTGAAGTCGAGTGTCAATTAAAGCGGGTTAGGAGTTAGGGTTAGGTAAGTTTCGTAATTATAATGTTCAGCTTCGTTTCAGCTATCAACAAATTTCTCTATCAGAGTGTATCTGCAGTTGTGTGTCAAATCGTGGTTAGGGAGGAATGTACGAGAAGTCGAATGTCAAGGCGATTAGGGAGGAATGTACATGGAGTTGAGTGTCAAAGCGGCGTTAGGAAGGAATGTACGTGAAGTCGAGTGTCAAAGCAGTGTTAGGGAGAAATGTAAGTGAAGTTGAGTGTAAAAGTGATCTTGTCGGGCACTACATGAAGTACTGTGTCAAAGGTGTGTTAGGGAGGAATTTACTTGAAGTCGAGTGCCAATTAAAGCGGGTTAGGGCTTAGGGTTGGGTATGTTTCATAACTATCATGTTGAGGCTCGTTTCAGCTATAAACATTTCTCCACCAAACTGTACATGTGTTCCGGTGTCAAAGCGGTGTTAGGGAGGAATGTATGTGAAGTCGAATGTCAAAACGGTAAGGAGGAATGTACCTGAAGTCAAGTGTTATAGAGGAATGTACGTGAAGTCGAGTGTCCAAACGGTGTTAGGAAGCAATGTACCTGAAGTCAAGTGTCAATGGCGGTGTTGAGCAGGGATGTATGGCCAGCCAAATGTCGAAGCGGTGTTAGGAAGGAATAAAGTGAACTCGAGTGTCAAAGTGGTGTTAGGGAGGAATGTGCGTGAAGTTGAGTGCCAGGGCGGGGGTTAGGGAGGAATGTATGTGAAGTCGAGTGTAAAGGCGGTGTTAGGGAGGAATGTATGTGCAGTCGAATGTCAAAGTGGTGTTAGGGTTAGGCATGTGTCATAACTATCATGTTCAGGTTCGTTCCACGTATAAACAGTGCCTGTAGTTGTGTGTTAAATTTAGGTAAATTTACATGAAGTCGAGTGTTAAGTCGGTGTTGGGGAGGAATGTTTCTGAAGTAGTGTCAAAGTAGTGTTAGGGAGGACTGTACGTGATGTCGAGTGTCAAAACGGTGTTAGGGAGGAATGTACCTCAAGCTGAGTGTCAGGGCGGGGTTAGGAAGGAATGTATGTAAAGTCGAGTGTCAAGACGGTGTTAGGGAGGAATGTATGTGCAGTCGAATATCAAAGCAGTGTTAGCGTTAGGTATGTTTCATAACTATCATGTTCAGGTTCGTTCCAGGTATAAACAGTGCCTGTAGTTGTGTGTCAAATCAGGGGTAGGGGGGAATGTACGGGAAGTCGAGTGTCAGAGCGGGGTTAGGGTGGAATGTATGTGAAGTCGATTGTCAAAGCTGTGGTTTATGTATGTTTCAGAACTATCAAGTTTGGGTTCATTTGAGCTATCAAAATCGTAAGTATTTTTCCACGGAAGTGTACATGTACTTATATGTAAAGCGGGGTTATGGCATCTTCATTTTATCCAGCTATTTTCTACGTTCCCACTTCGAACTTCCCTTGATATATCTGGACCCCTTCAATGTTCAAATGACTTATAAATAGACACGAGACGTCACTGACCTCGAAAACATTTGAAATTCGAAATGGGTCGCACAAGAGCGTTATTGATTGGCTGACCTAATTAGGGGGCACCATATTAGGAGTAAGGACGCCGCTAATACAGGATGATGTCACATTATGTGACTTCACTCGCAATTGATGTGTACGTTCTGATTTGTTCTTCTGTCGTTAGCTGGTGAAATTTACGCCTCGGATTTTGAACGCTGAAGGGGTCAGATAAATCAAGGCAGGTTCGAAGTGGGAACGTAGAAATTGGCTGGATAAAATGAAGATGGGTTATGGCTGATTGTACATGAAGTCGAGTGTCGAAGCGAGGTTAGGGAGGATTGTATGTGGAGTCGATTGTCAAAGCGAAGTTTGGGATGAATGTACCAGAAGTCGAGTGTCAAAGTGAAGTTAGGGAGGAATGTGTGTAAAGTCGAGTGTCAAAGTGGAGATTTAGGCGTATTTAGTGCCAAACTGGAGTTAGGGAAAATATACTAAAAGTCGAGTGCCAAAGCGGTTTTAATGAGGAATATACGTGAAGTCGAGTTTCAAAGTGGTGTTGGGGATGAATGTACGTGAAGTTGAGTGTGAAAGCAGTGGTTCGGAGAAATTTTTGTGAAATCAAGTGTCGATGCATTGTTAGGACTTTGGGTTAGGTATGTTTGATAACTTACACATTCCGTTCAACTATCAAACTCAAACAATTTCTCCACTAAATGTAATCTAACGTCAAAGCGAGGTCAAGTCAAGTGTCAAAATGGTGTTAGAAGGAATGTACATGAAGTTCGGTGTCAAGCGTGTTGGGCTGGAATGTACGTGAAATCGAATGTCAAATCTGTAGGAGAGCAATGTGAATGAGCTGCAATGTCACAGACTCTGACAGTGTAGTTTTGATGAGAACAAAGACTATTAGATGATACCTTATGTATAAGATTGCAAAGTCTCTGTCACCGACTGTCACGGACAATGTGATGCAAATCGCAAAGCTGCTGTCACTGACAAGGAGTGTAGAAGAGTGCAAAGACCCTGCGACTGACAAGTTGATTCAGAAGACTGCAAAGTCGCTGTCAATGACTGGCTGATTTAGAAGACCGCAAAACCGCTGTAATTGAGCGTAGAAGTAGCATAGAAGACCGCAAAGCCGCTATGACTGACAAGACAATGTGGAAGACCGCAAAGCCGTTGTCACTGACAAGCTGATGTATAAGACCGTAAAACCGCTGTCAGTGACAAGGTAGTGTAGAAGAGCGCAAAGCAGCTGTCTCTGACAATGTAGTGTTGAAGATAACAAAGATGAATAGATGATACCTTATGCAGAAAACCGCTAAGCCGCTGTCATTGACAGGGTTATGTAGAAGACCGCAAAGCCGCTGTCGCTGGCAAGATAGTTTAGAAGAGCACAAAGCCGCAGTCACTGACATGGTTATGTATAAGACCGCAAAGTCGTTGTCAGTGACAAGATGATGTATAAGACCGCAAAGCCGCTGTTACTGACAAAGTAGTGTAGAAGAGCACAAAGCCTCTGTCACTGACAGGGTTATGTAGAAGACCGCAATGCCGCTGTCACTGACAGTTTCTTGTAGAAAACCGCAAAGCCGCTGGCACTGACAGGATCGTGTGTAAGACTGCAAAGCCGCTGTCACTCACAAAGTAGTGTAGAAGCGCGCAAAGCCGCTGTCACTGACAGGGTTATGTAGAAGACCACAAATCTGCTGTCACTGACAAACCTGTATTGGGCTGGAATGCACGTGAAGTCGAGTGTCAAATCTGTAGGAGAGCAATGTGAATGAGCTGCAATGTCACGAACGTTTAAGCTGCTGTAATGACAAAGTAGGGCACAATAGCGTGAAGCTGCTAAAACTGACAAGACAATGTAGAATTACAAGCGTCTAGTCCGTCATCCATAATTCAGCCGTCGTCCATTAGAGAATATCCGCGTCCATAATCCAAAGACCTATTCCATATTCCATATAACAGTATTAGCACCAAATTCAAAAAGACAATCATAGTATACGTAAACATAGGCTTGTTTCCTGCAAGAGAGAAGCGGTCAACAGTTTTCAATGATGCCGGTAAGACATCATGATGCTCCAAAATAGCAAATCCGTATCGCTGATCAGTATTCTTAATCCATAATATTCGCAGCAAAGTCGTCATCTAAAGAATGATGTATCTCAGTCACGCTTTGATTGTGACTGTTCATATGAGTATCATGAGGATCTGAAAGTACATGGGTTCATACGGCCCCTAGCCCCGGGTTAAGCGGAATTAGACACAAGTTACGAAACGTAGCGCCATAGATCTTGTACGCTACGTTCGTATTTTGCTATCAGCATGCGATATGTATCGCCAAATTTGAGAAACTTTGAGTGGAGGCGCTTGGTGGAATAGCCCTGTTTTATAAGTTTCTGCAACAGTGTTTTGTGACGTTGATTAAAATCGTCACATTTAACACAGGATCTAGCAAATGCTACTAAGCGAGATATGTATACGCCATATGCAGGTCCCACTGGAATATTACTGTCCAGAAAGGGATAGTTTACGATGTCGAAATTGTAATCATCTCTTTTGTCATAAAGTCGACGAGAGAGAATGCCCGTTTCATTTTTATAGAGATATAGATCTAAATATGATGTGCCTGTAGGGCTATCTGTAGTGTCCTTCAAATCCAGTGAAGGTGGATATATATCCTTCACTGCGTCATTTATATAGCGATTATCCACAGCGAGAAGATCGTCTATATAGCGTTTGGTGAATGAGAAGGAACGGGCTTTGAATGGATCGGTTTTTGATAGCGCCTGCATATAGTCATATTCATGAGAGAACAGATACAGGTCAGCCAACAGGGGTGCACAATTAGTACCCATTTGAATACCTATATGCTGCTGATATATTGTGTTGCCAAATTTCACATAGATATTTTTAATGAGAAATTCAAGCAACTCTATAAACAAAGAAACATCCCATGAATGATATCTCTTGTATGTAGTAGAGCTAAAGAATGCTTTATGGCTTCGGACATTAATATATCTACGATCAGTTTTCTTGAACACATATACTATTAATGAACTTAAACGGTCAATAAGGTCCTGATGAGGGATTGTAGTATAGAGAGTCGAGAAATCCCATGTGGATACTTGTCTGTACGGTATGTGACCTTTAGCATCAAGTTCTTCCGTAAGACATTTTGAGTTTTTCAATATCCACATACATTCAACGCCAGAGTTCTTAGAAATAGTGGCGCAATACCTTTCTCAAAATGCTTTTACCTCCTGAAGGGCCCTCGTCAATAGGGTTGAAAGAAGCTTGGTGGTGCAACTTCTAGAACCGGCTATGAATCTAGCTTTGTATGGTGATTTATGCATTTTGGGAGTCCAGTATAGTTTTGGTATGTCGTTACGATTGGTTGGAAGACAAATACCTCTTTCCCTGAGAAACTTTTTGTGATTGTTAAATAAATCTTCCAGAGTAAATGCAATTTGGGAGTAAGTAGACGTATTTGATGAAGATATGTCTACACTCAATTCTTTAACCAGCACCTAGCAATAGTAATATTTACATATGAATATTATATTATTTGAAGCTTTGTCTGCTGGGACTATGACGAATTTACTCTGGAGATTTGCTAGAACTTCTTGCGAATTGAGGTTTCTCAGTACTTGTTTTGCTTGGGGAAGAGTACTTCTGTCAATATTGCGGATTGTTTCAACGACCTTGCTCTTGGTGAGGTCCAGCCAATCAGCGAGTACTGTAGGTTCAACTTTTTCTCGCTTTGACCAATCAATAACGTACTGTTCCAAAGCAGACAGGACTATCTTCTGGTCGGCCTTCAGATTTATTTTTCTTGGCTCTCTATATTTAGTTCCTTTCATCAGGAGTAATTTCAGATCCTTATCACTCACCGCATCAAGAGAACCGGTCACAATATGTTTGCATGGTGTATAGATAAAGTTCGACGATTCACAATCACAACTATAGCCTTCTGACGTGTATAAGTTCCAGTCAAACTCCTTGACAGCATTGGAGTAATTGAATATTTTGGTGGCTATAGATTTAGTATACTTATATGAAATGCAAGGAGGTTCTGTGAACTTAAAATAGTTTGGTACAGCGTTGCGAACCTCTGGATCATTCAGGATTCGAGGTAAATTAATGATGTCCAGTGCTTTATCTAAGTAGTTGAGTTTCAAGAAAAGCCGATCTTGAGATGTTTCGATTATGTTCACTGGACGATACAATCGAAAATACGCTATATCTTGACATACTTTACTGGTTTTTGGTGATATTATATTTCCTGAAGACGCAGATTGTTGTATATCTCTGGCTATTTGATCTAAAGCTCTCAGAGGTAACGCATACAGAACTGTACGTAAGCTATGTATACTATTGGGTGTGTTAGTTAAACCCACTAAGTAATTAAAAGTGATATGATCGTGAATCATCGAACTATTAAACTTTCGCCAACCATGGCTGCGATGTCTCCGTTGATGAGGTTTAAATAGTTGGGTAATGTTGGATATATTTGAACGGCGGTTTGTAGCATTGCCGAACCCACTGACATTATCATTTAAACCAAACGGAAACACTGACCCAAGTTCTAGCATCCAGAATAATTCCCGCTCTCGGATTTTTCTCTCAAATCCAAAGGGGGAATCCTTAGTAGATGGATAGACGACGTCTATGATCTGAATACTAAAGTTATCCCAGCCATGGTCGGGTCCAGAAAAATGTTTACCTATAAGCAATTGCTTTTTCCTAACGGATTTTCTGTGACCGTTCACCCTAAGATGGAGTCTTTGGGTGGTCTTGCCAACATACTGTTGACCACACGTCTTACAGGAAACTAAATAAATACAGTTTGTAGTAGAACAACTAAGATCAACATTCGAGTTAACAGAATATGAGTTACCAGTTAACGCGGAACTAAATGAAGCTGAAGTGTTAAAGAGTGGACACGTGAGACATCCACGATGTCCACACTTAGAAATTTTGAAATTATTACATGTAGAATTCGGTGCTAAACAATCATCAAGCACAATATTACAAGGTTTGATGTCGTGGCCTCGCTTTGCTGTCAGAAATATATCTGTCATTTGGATTGAAAAAGGTCTTAGTGCATTTCGAACTATTAGAGACTCGGCCGAGAAACCTGCACTAAGGTTTCTCGGGTCTGTCCTAATTTTATATCTTTTAGTTGTATTCATTATGAGTGTAGGGTGTGCAGGGGCCCGGCCTCGGGGACAACTTGTCCACCAGCAGAATCCAGGCATACACAGGTTAAAATTACAAGCGTCTAGTCCGTCATTCATAATCCAGCCGTCGTCCATTAGAGAATATCCGCGTCCATAATCCAAAGACCTATTCCATTTTCCATATAACAGTATTAGCACCAAATTCAAAAGACAATCATAGTATACATAAACATAGGCTTGTTTCCTGCAAGAGAGAAGCGGTCAACAGTTTTCAATGATGCCGGCAAGACATCATGATGTTCCAAAATATCAAATCCATATCGCTGATCAGTATTCTTAATCCATAATATTCGCTGCAAAGTCGTCAACTAAAGAATGATGTATCTCAGTCACGCTTTAATTGTGACTGTTCATATGATTACCATGAGGATCTTAAAGTACATGGGTTCATACGGCCTCTATCCCCGGGTTAAGCGGAATTAGACACAAGTTACGAAACGTAGCGCCATAGATCTTGTACGCTACGTTCGTATTTTGCTATCAGCATGCGATATGTATCGCCAAATTTGAGAAACTTTGAGTGGAGGCGTTTGGTGGAATAGCCCTGTTTTATAAGTTTCTGTAACAGTGTTTTGTGACGTTGATTAAAATCGTCACATTTAACGCAGGATCTAGCAAATGCTACTAAGCGAGATATGTATTCGCCATATGCAGGTCCCACTGGAATATTACTGTCCAGAAAGGGATAGTTTACGATGTCGAAATTGTAATCATCTCTTTTGTCATAAAGTCGACGAGAGAGAATGCCCGCTTCATTTTTTATAGAGATATAGATCTAAATATGATGTGCCTGTAAGGCTGTCTGTAGTGTCCTTCAAATCCAGTGAAGGTGGATATATATCCTTCACTGCGTCATTTATATAGCGATTATCCACAGCTAGAAGATCGTCTATATAGCGTTTGGTGAATGAGAAGGAACGGGCTTTGAATGGATCGGTTTTTGATAGCGCCTGCATATAGTCATATTCATAAGAGAACAGATACAGGTCAGCCAACAGGGGTGCACAATTAGTACCCATTGGAAAACCTATATGCTGCTGATATATTGTGTTGCCAAATTTCACATAGATATTTTTAATGAGAAATTCAAGCAACTCTATAAACAAAGAAACATCCCATGAATGATATCTCTTGTATCTAGTAGAGCTAAAGAATGCTTTATGGCTTCGGGCATTAATATATCTACGATCAGTTTTCTTGAACACATATACTATTAATGAACTTAAACGGTCAATAAGGTCCTGATGAGGGATTGTAGTATAGAGAGTCGAGAAATCCCATGTGGATACATGTCTGTACGATATGTGACCTTTAGCATCAAGTTCTTCCGTAAGACATTTTGAGTTTTTCAATATCCACATACATTCAACGCCAGAGTTTTTAGAAATAGTGGCGCAATACCTTTCCCAAAATGCTTTTACCTCCTGAAGGGCCCTCGTCAATAGGGTTGACTGACTAGATAATGTATACTGCAATACCGATGTCACTGATATGGTCATGTACAACAACGCTAAGCTGTTGTCAATGACAGGGTTATTTAGAAGACCGCAAAGCCGCTGTGATTGAAAAAGCTTACAAGAGCGCAAGGCCGCTATGGCTGACTAGATAATGTATAAGACCGTAAAACCGCTGTCACTGACAATGTAGTGTTGAAGACAAGAAAGATGACTAGGTGATACCTTATGCACAAAACTGCAAAGCCGCTGTCAATGAAAGGATTATGCAGAAGACCGCAAAGCCGCTGTCCCTGACAAGGTAGCCCAGGAGACCGCAAAGCCACTGTCACTGACAAGGTAGTGTAAAAGACCGCAAAGCCGGTGTCAATGGCAAGGTAGTGTAGAACAGCGCAAAGCCGCTATCTCTGACAATGTAGTGTTGAAGATAACAAAGATGACTGGATGATACCGTATGCAGAAAACCGGTAAGCCGCGGTCAATGAAAGGATTATGCAGAAGGCCGCAAAGCCGCTATGACTGACAAGGTAGTCCAGAAGACCGCAAAGCCACTGTTCCTGCCAAGGTAGTGTAGAAGACTACAAAGCCGCTGTCACTGACAGTGTCTTCTAGAAAACCGCAAAGCCGTTGTCACTGCCAAGATGATGTATAAGACCGCAAAGCCGCTGTCACTGACAAGGTAGTCCACAAGACCACTAAGCCGCTGTCACTGACAAGGTAGTGTAGAAGACCGCAAAGCCGCTGTCACTGACAAGGTAGTGTAGAAGAGTGCAAAGCCACTGTCTCTGACAATGTAGTGTTGAAGATAACAGAGATGAATGGATGATACCGTATGCAGAAAACCGCTAAGCCGAGGTCAATGAAAGGATTATGATGAAGACCACAAAGCCGCTGTGACTGACAAGGTAGTCCAGAAGACCGCAAAGCCGCTGTCACTGACAAAGTATTGTAGAAGACCGCAAAGCCGCTGTCACTGACAGTGTCTTGTAGAAAACCGAAAAGCCGTTGTCACTGCCAAGATGATGTATAAGACCGCAAAGCCGCCGTCACTGACAAGGTATGTCACTGATATGGTCATGTACACCAACGCTAAGCTGTTGTCAACGACAGGGTTATTTAGAAGACCGCAAAGCCGCTGTAATTGAAAAAGCTTACAAGAGCGCAAGGCCGCTATGACTGACTAGATAATGTAGAAGACCGCGAAACCGTTGTCACTGACAAAATGATGTATAAGACCGTAAAGCCGCTGTCACTGACAATGTAGTGTTGAAGACAAGAAAGATGACTAGGTGATACCTTATGCACAAAACTGCAAAGCCGCTGTCAGTGAAAGGATTATGCAGAAGACCGCAAAGCCTCTGTACCTGACAAGGTAGTCCAGGAGACCGCAAAGCCACTGTCACTGACAATGTAGTGTTGAAGATAACAAAGATGACTGGATGATACCGTATGCAAAAAACCGGTAAGCTGCTGTCAATGAAAGGATTATGCAGAAGACCGCAAAACCGCTATGACTGACAAGGTAGTCCAGAAGACCGCAAAGCCACTGTTACTGACAAGGTGGTGTAGAAGACCACAAAGCCGCTGTCACTGACAAGGTAGTCCACAAGACCGCTAAGCCGCTGTCACTGACAAGGTAGTGTAGAAGACCGCAAAGCCGCTGTCACTGACAAGGTAGTGTAGAAGAGTGCAAAGCCACTGTCTCTGACAATGTAGTGTTGAAGATAACAGAGATGAATGGATGATACCGTATGCAGAAAACCGCTAAGCCGCTGTCAATGAAAGGATTATGATGAAGACAGCAAAGCCGCTGTGACTGACAAGGTAGTCAAGAAGACTGCAAAGCCGCTGTCACTGACAAAGTAGTGTAGAAGACCGCAAAGCCGCTGTCACTGAAAGTGTCTTCTAGAAAACCGCAAAGCCGTTGTCACTGCCAAGATGATGTATAAGCCCGCAAAGCCGCTGTCACTGACAAGGTAGTTCAAAAGACCGCAAAGCCCCTGTCACTGAAAAGGCAGTGTAGAAGACCGCAAAGCCGGTGTCACTGACAATCTAGTGTAGGAGAGCGCATATCCGCTGTCTCTGACAATGTAGGGTTGAAGATAACAAAGTTGACTGGATGATACAGTATGCAGAAAACTGCTAAACCGCTGTCAATGAAAGGATTATGCAGAAGACCGCAAAGCCGCTGTCACTGACAAGGTAGTGTAGAAGACCGCAAAGCCACTGTCACTGACAAGGTAGTGTAGAAGACCGCAAAGCCGCTGTCACTGACAAGGTAGTGTAGAACAGCGCAAAGCCGCTGTCAACATGTGGTTAGTGTATAGGCGAGGTAGAAGAATCAAATGAACTCCCAACTACAGATTCGTGTAACAATGTGGTGTATAATGATGTCCCACTTCGTGTCACTAAGATACTGGCAAAGGAAGAAGGCAAAACTATTTTTCGTGACACGCATGTATTTTCCAATACGAGAAGATAACTTTGTGAGTGAAGACAATGGTAAAACTGTACAAGAAGACAGATGTTCACATCTAACAGCATACTAGTCTATATATATGGGTATTTAGCGCGAACCCAGGAACAAACGCCTTCCTTGATTAGCCGTCGCGTGAGTAGCCAAAAAATTAGGATTTGTCCCGGAAATACAAAAAGCGGAACACGGTTTTTACACCTGGCATCAGCCCAGAGTTAATCATTTCCGGGTCAGAGCCCTCGAACTACATTGTTTAGAAATTTGAGAGCAGATCATTGTAGATTTTATGAGCTGTGATTTTTCAGCATTTCTGATACATCTGATATTTCAAATTGCAGATGAGGCTTCAAGCTGTACTTCCTGGCGTTGATTTGTGCCCCTTTGAGTAAAGCATGGTGGATGGAGACATGATCATCGAGGGGTGAGAAGGTTCCCTGTTCACAAATTGAATGACATTTGGTAACACCGATCAGCTGTCAATGGCGATAATTTGAAATTTCCATGGTCAACTCCTGTCAAGACTTTAACCATTAATGCCCCACAAGGTGAATATTGTCATGCCAAGTGAATTTATGCATCGAGAGTTTTCTGAATTTTTTGTGATGTTTTATTTTAATGCATATTAAACAAGTAATAACATTAATAGTGTTCTGATGCCTGTCACAATAGATTTTCACATTTGATCAGAGAACTTCAAATCGTCACTGTGGCTATAGTTTTGACTTGATCAGCCCAATTTTCTCCAAGCTGACTCATGAACAACATACAAATATTGGGGTTATTTCAAATTTATGTTATTAAATTAATAATAAAACAAAATAATTTTTTCAATTAATTTTTCAATTATTAAAATTAAATTTTTTATAAAAATTAAATTATCGCCATCGTCAACTCCTGTCAAGAATTTAACAGTTAATGTCCCACAAGGTGAATATTGTCATGCCAAGTGGATTTATGCATCGAGAGTCTTCTGAATGTTTTTGATGTTTTATGCTAATGCATAACAAGTAACAAAATTAATAGTGTTCTGATGCCACCTAAACCATGGTGAATAACTTCCGTTAAACGGGCCTATGGGATCTACAGGTGTGTCTGTAAAATTAGGATTTGTCCCCGAACTATAAAATGCACAACACGGACTTTACACCTAAACCCAGGTCATCCTCATAACAGGGGTCCAACACCCCTGACCGCAGTCGAATGCACTAGCACAGTTTCGAAGAATATAAGACAGCTATTTGGTGTGGTCTCCGGAGCTGAATGTAACAGTCTATTGGCGAAGCTGACGTTTCGATTGGTCAATTCTCGATTTGAAAAGGGGACATTCCAAACAGTACAGCGATGTGCGGAGAGAGGCTACTGAGTGACAAACCGCAGGTTCATTGTTTTATTTGCTAATTAGCCTGAAATGACAGAAAGGCTGTGATAACAACATGTACCTTAGGCATATCTAGAACAATTAATTGGAACACGGCGCTTTGATTTGCGTTTAGCGACAAAGATAAACAGTCGACATATGATCGCCTGACAAGCGGTCACCCCTACACAGTTAGTAATAGGCTCCATTGTATCACACACTACGGCAATCCCATACGCATGGACTATATTTATGCGAAACACAAACGAAAATCAATAACATAAATTCGCTATCACTGAAACCAGTGCAGGTTATTGATGAACAGAATTTCGGAGATATTTTGTTAATGAATAACGAGGTTATTAAAGTGGCAGAAAAAGGTTTGTATTGGCGGATTTATCTCTACGCTGAGAGCGTGTTAACGATAATTTCAATTGCTGGCAGGGCTTGTAGGCCAGACGATAGTCGTTCAGCTGACATGCGCTGTTCGGAGTTTGAACCCAGGCAATTGTGTATGGGGCCATCTACAGGGGTGCATGTAGAATTAGGACTTGTCCCCGAAATATAAAAAGCGGAACACGGAATTCACATCTAAACCATGGGGAATTACCCAGGGAAGTGTGTATGGGGCCTATGGGATCTACAGTGGTGAATACTGTGACGTAACTGGTGACGTCATCAGCAGGAGTAGTAGCGAAAGCGGACATTTTGGGGGTACGTGTGGGGTGTGTTTGGGTGATTGAGGGACCATTCTTGGTCCGAATGGGCCGTGTAGGTTGTCAAAGTGAAGCGCTCGTGGGGGAGCGTCCAACTGGCCTGGTGTGTCATGAAAGTAAGACCATGGCGCGCATGTGCAGAGTGGGAAGTGTGGGGAAAAGGGTCATTGCATGGACGTTTTGAGGTCGAGATGGACCATCCTTGGTCCGAATTGGTCGTGTGAGGTGTCAAAGTGAAGCACGCGGTGTATAGAGGACGCTTGGGGTGATTTGGATGGGCAGTGACGTCATGCTGCGCATACGCAGTCTGGCCGTAGTATAGGAAGTGTGCATTTTGGAAGTACGCTGGGGTGTGTTTAATCGATGTTTTTTTATTCTTGGTCCAAATATAGTAGCAGGGTCTCATATTGAAACTCTCCCACGTGACTGTGATGTCATTGTTGACGTCAACAGTAGTAGACAAAGTGCAGGTCGAGGGCACCCTTGAGACATACCTACACCCCTATACACTAACCCATAGAGGGCGACACTCGACCCTGTAGTGTATCCAGAACTCATGAACTCAGGCTTACTGGTGATGTGGGTAGGGCATGAGAGTAACATGGTAGAGTTACTAGCCGTCACTCCCTCCGGATTTTCCTCCACCCCCGCAGAAATACTATGGATTTACGCTTTCTATACTACTAAGGGGTACGGTAGGTACGGTAACATATACGAAAAACTCCCTTAGCTGTTACGTTGGCGCAGCCAAATATTCTCTTTAATTCTGCACAAAATTGTGTGTTTCGTACATACAAAATACCCAAGTTTGATATTTTTAACGTCCAGAGTCAATAGTAGCTTAAAACAGCGTCGACTGACGTTTGAATTTTCGTGTACATTTTAGCATGGATTTTTTAAATATATATAAATATAACATCTTGAACCAAATAATTATTCCACCGTACTATCTGAGCGGGTAAGTTGACATGGAAAACATTGGATTTGTGTTGGTTCAAGGTGTCATATTGTAGATATATTAAACATGACAAAATATATAGAAACAAGCCAACAAAAACAGATGAAAGCACAATTTCAAACGTTAGTCGACGCTGTTTTACCTCACTTTTGACTCTGAGCCTTAACTATATCAAACTTGGGTATTTCGTCTGTACGAAATACAGCTCTTTCGACAGAATAGAACAAATTTAATCTTTGATTTTACTAACTTAACACCTAAGGGAGTTTCTCTTATGTTATCAAACAGAACCTTTGAAGGCCCAATACATATCCTTCATTTAGCATGTGGACCAGCACATTTCAACTCTCCACTTATGCAAGCTGCATAAAATATGGATCGAGGCGACTAAGTTTTGATAGGCTCCTAGACTAGAACTATATACTGGTGTATAATTTTCTGAAATTTGGTAGAATGGTTTTAAAAATATTGTGGTAATGGACAAATATAGATCACAGAAATTGGGACTTTGGAAGCATGACGTCATCCTACTATCATGCGACAGTCCATGGCAACTATTGTGTGTTATCCCTGTGAGAAGGTTGAACGATCGCATGCATTGGAACGCAATCGTATAATGAAGCAATGGTTCCTTTGAGAGGGGGGGGGAATCAATTTCAATCAGATCGTGATATGATTTAAACTTCATCATAATATTATAACCCACATGTGAATAATTTGCAGGGAATCTGCCGTCAAATTTGAAGAAGAACGGAGAGAAGGTCGGAAGAAGACGGAGGAAAAAATAGCCACACGCAAAAAATACAGGTTGAGTGGATCTTTTAAATCCCGACGCACAATCCATCTTTTTGTGACATGAATGTGACAGAGGAATATCATTTTCGGTATATAATGATGAACACAAAACAATTTTAATGCAGGCTTCGTACATGTACCTCATTTAATACTGAACATGAATACAGTTGAATATATCACCGACTCCGTTAATAAGGATTAATTTGAGAACATTGTCATTGAGCAGACGGCATTTAATAGATTTGTCTGGTGCGGAAGCGAGCTAAAAGTTCATTTTCAATGGAATTTTAATTTAGGTGACGCTTGGACAATTCTAGCATTTTTCTTTAAATGTCTGAGATCTTATCTTGATCCCCCAAACATTGGCCCCTCTAAAGTTATTAAATTTAAATTTGTTAAACATTATACAGTATATTAATTTTGTTGAACATTGTTGGCCAAATAAAAATGATGAGTTAGTTAGTACGTAGTTTGGATATCATTTGGAAATATGTGCCTCCTGCAGAATTCGGTCGGAAAATGAAATTTCTACATGAATTCCAATTGCAGAAATCTCAACGATTTCCCGTTCTCGCTATTCCAAGGTGACAGATTTCACAGGTTAACATAGTTGAAATTTCGAAATAACACGATTCGGAGGACAGCATTTCGTTAAATTATTGTCATACGTAATCCCTCCGAAAGATGCAATTGGATTTATAGGAACGAGTGTCTCATTCAGGCAATGGTAAGCCTGTGGATTGTATATTTGATTCTCGCAGCATTTTGTAAATACTGAGCTATATGCTTGATTTCCACAGCATTTGGCCGCAAGTCGCGTCCACTTAGTGCACAGGACACCATCGCAGCAAATCTGCCAGCGATTGTTGTACGTTTTACTACCACCATGACCACAGAGATTTTTTCACTATCTTCCCGTTTTCGCATCGGGCCGTGTTTGCGCTGTAGCTGGCCTTACCACAACATGATGTCCTCTGGAGAAATTTCTTAGAATGAAGAACACCATCGCAACAAATTTTAAAGAGAGTGCTTTTACTGCAGGAATTCTCCACGACCTGGCCGTTCACACATCTTGCCGTGTTTGCGCTGTAGCTGGCCTTTCCACAACATGATGTCCCCTGGAAAAGTTTCTTAGAATGAAGAACACCATCGCAACAGATTTTAAAGAGAGTGCTTTTACTACAGGAATTCTCCACGACCTGGCCGTTCACACATCTTGCCGTGTTTGCGCTGTAGCTGGCCTTTCCACAACATGATGTCCTCTGGAGAAGTTTCTTAGAATGAAGAACACCATCGCAACAAATTTTAAAGAGAGTGCTTGTACTACAGGAATTCTCCACGACCTGGCCGTTCACACATCTTGCCGTGTTTGCGCTGTAGCTGGCCTTTCCACAACATGATGTCCTCTGGAGAAGTTTCCTAGAATGAAGAACACCATCGCAACAAATTTTAAAGGGTGTGCTTTTACTGCAGGAATTCTTCACGACCTGGCCGTTCACACATCTTGCCGTGTTTGCGCTGTAGCTGGCCTTTCCACAACATGATGTCCTCTGGAGAAGTTTCCTAGAATGAAGAACACCATCGCAACAAATTTTAAAGGGTGTGCTTTTACTACAGGAATTCTCCACGACCTGGCCGTTCACACATCTTGCCGTGTTTGCGCTGTAGCTGGCCTTTCCACAACATGATGTCCTCTGGAGAAGTTTCCTAGAATGAAGAACACCATCGCAACAAATTTTAAAGGGTGTGCTTTTACTACAGGAATTCTCCACGACCTGGCCGTTCACACATCTTGCCGTGTTTGCGCTGTAGCTGGCCTTTCCACAACATGATGTCCTCTGGAGAAGTTTCCTAGAATGAAGAACACCATCGCAACAAATTTTAAAGGGTGTGTTTTTACTGCAGGAATTCTTCACGATCTGGCCGTTCACACATCTTGCCATGTTTGCGCTGTAGCTGGCCTTTCCACAACATGATGTCCTCTGGAGAAGTTTCCTAGAATGAAGAACACCATCGCAACAAATTTTAAAGAGAGTGCTTTTACTACAGGAATTCTCCACGACCTGGCCGTTCACACATCTTGCCGTGTTTGCGCTGTAGCTGGCCTTTCCACAACATGATGTCCTCTGGAGAAGTTTCCTAGAATGAAGAACACCATCGCAACAAATTTTAAAGAGAGTGCTTTTACTACAGGAATTCTCCACGACCTGGCCGTTCACACATCTTGCCGTGTTTGCGCTGTAGCTGGCCTTTCCACAACATGATGTCCTCTGGAGAAGTTTCCTAGAATGAATCACCCCGTCACAACAAATCTTGAATACCTTGCTGTACTTGACTCCATTGCATTTTGCTGGAAATATCAAGAGAATTTAAACCTACGGTTAATTGAATTATATTCCCGATGAGAGCCGATGCGATAATAGCAATGCCAATGTTAACCCTATCTGGCCTGGGCTTTTTGGAACCTGTCCAGGCCTGGATGGGGGGGGGGGCGAAATCCCCCCCTAATTATTTTTCTTACCCCATGAGCTAGGGGGCTGAAACTTACCGCACTATACCCTTGGGTCAAGCTCTAGAAAATGTAAAAAAATCCAAGATGGCCGCTTTGATGACGTCACAGTGACGTCATTTTCAAAAACGGCATTTTTTGGTCGATTTTTCGGTCAGATTTTCAGAATTTTTTATTTATGCAATTTCTCCGATAAAAACTGCATGAGAAATTAGTAAATATTAATGTGATGTGAAATAAAATAGTTTTTGGCCACTTTCATCGCGGAAAAGCATAATTTTTGAAGAAATATGACGAAAACATTACTTTTCTGGTACCCCACGTGGCCGCCATCTTGCATTTACCCATTATCCTCTGCTCGGGGGGTTATGCTCAATAGGCTCAAAGTGACTCCAATGTGATAAACTATAAAGTCATTTTTTGTCGTTCCGGAGATAGCGCAGAAAGTTTGGTGGGGGTATTTTGGCCCCCCCTCCCCCCCAGCCTGGTAGGGTTAAAGGGGAACCTAAAAGATCTGGGCTTGCTTCCAGTAAAAGAAAGTTCTCCTACACGAAGCTAATACAAGTAGGATGATGCTTACCGTATTTAGATATTCCAAATAGCTGCAGATATATTGGGGTTTGAAAAAAATCTAAATCTGATATTCAGGGATTTTATGTAAATGAGATTTCTTGATTTCACCAAGTGAACTCGAGATAATTATCTAATACCATGGAAGGGGAGGGCGGGTGTGTTTGTGTGGGGGCGGGGAGGGGGGTGCTACTGTAGGTTGACCCTCTCCCCAGTGTCATAAGTTATTAATTATTTATCAGATGGGGTCACTGAATGAGATATTCCGCTGAAGTCAGTAAGATCCTTAAGTAACATGTACAAATGGAGACCGTTGATAGGCTATTAATTCATCGAAGATTGCAGTTATGCGTATAATCATGCAACTTTCAAGCTATATATATTTTCATACAGTTCTGTCACTGTTCCTTAGAAGTTGTTTTTAATCTGATTGTTCTCTGTAATTATCATGTTTGCTTATTGTTATATCTTGTGTATCAATATATTAGTTCCGTTTTGTTTTGTATTGTTTTGGATATGCATATTATTGGTCACCAAGACCACCGTAACCAATTGTGAGTAAACACATATGCACATAAAATGAGCCGCAATCTATGGTTAAAAGGTCGGGTCGTATAAACCCATACATCCCTGATGTTTTTCTAATCGGGGTGTACATGAAAAACAACTCACGTGCGACTGAAAACAACGCTCTCGCTTCGAAACTTCAGCTGACCATACCTCAATATTTATGGAATAACTTTCGCCAACTCGTCAAAATTTAATGGAATAAAGTCATCGTGCATGAATTTTACTGATGTTTCTGACATATAACTCGCCAACTGGTGTAACTTTTTAGCTTGGTGGGCTGTTCAAATCACTTTTCGTCCGTGGTCCGTCGTCCGGCGTCCGTCGTCCGTCCGTCAGTCCGTCCGTCCGTCCCAGCGTCCGTACGTCCGTCCGTCCGTAAACAATTCTTGTTATCGCGATTTCTCAGGAACTACTGCATGGATCTTTCTCAAATTTGGTACACAGGTTCCCCTTGGGGTCTAGTTGTGCAAGATACCTTTTTATGGTTCGATTCGAAAATCCACTATGGCCACAAGGCGGCCATCTTGGATTTCCCCATGAAACCTTGTTATCGCGATTTCTCAGGAACTACTGCATGGATCTTTATCAAAAATTTGGTACACAGGTTCCCCTTGTGGTCTAGTTGTGCAAGATATCTATTTCGGTCCGATTCGAAAATCCAATATGGCCACCAGGCGGCCATCTTAGATTTCCCCATGAAACTTTGTTATCGTGATTTCTCCGGAAGTATCGCATGGATCTTCCTCAAATTCGGTACACAGGTTCGCCTTGGAGTCTAGTTGTGCAAGATACCTTTTCTGGTCCGATTCGAAAATTCAATACGACCATCAGGCAGCCATCTTGGATTTCCCCATGAAACCTTGTTATCACGATTTCTCAGGAACTACTACATGGATCTTTCTCAAATTCGGTACACAGGCTCCCGTTGGAGTCTAGTTGTGCAAGATACCTTTTCTGGTCCGATTCGAAAATCCAATATGGCCACAAGGCGGCCATCTTGGATTTCCCCATGAAACCTTACCGCGATTTCTCAGGAACTACTGCATGGATCTTTCTCAAATTTGGTTCACAGGTTTCCCTTGGGGTCTAGTTGTGCAAGATACCTTTCCTGGTCCGATTCGAAAATCCAATATGGCCACAAGGCGGCCGTCTTGGATTTTCCCATGAAACCTTTTTATTGCTATTTCTCGTGAACTACTGCATGGATCTTTGTCAAATTTGGTACACAGGTTCCCCTTGCGATCTAGTTGTACAAGATACCTTTTTCTTTCCGATTTGAAAATCCAATATGGCCACCAGGCAGCCATCTTGGATCTCCCCACTGTTATTGCGATTTCTCAGGAACTACTGCATGGATCTTTGTCAAATTTGGTACACAGGTTCCCCTTGTGATCCAGTTGTGCAAGATACCTTTTTCGTTTCGATTCGAAAATCCAATATGGCCACCAGGCGCCCATCTTGGACTTCCCCTTGAAACATAGTTATCGTGAATCCTCAGGAACTACTTCATGGATCTTTCTGAAATTTTGTACACAGGTCCCACATGGGGCCTAGTTGTGCAAGATACCCTTTTTGGTCCGATTCGAAAATCCAAGTTACGCTTCAAATTAATACGATATTCCCGAGTTGTGACGTTGCATCACACGAGTCGGTGGATCAAACGGTGGGACATATTCTATATAGTGACTATAGTCTATAAAGAATATCCATACCTTCACCTTCCATATCAAAAGGTTCAAATAATTCTTAATTAAAATGTATTTCTTCAAATTTTAAATCAGTTTTCTTTAGTCCAGTGAACTGCCTCACTGTTTCGTCTGCCGACGGGTCGGCTACATGAAGGGACGTCACTCTTGTGACACAACGTTACAACTCGACAACTCTAGACTACTGCGTGTTTCGATCCAAGGGAGATAATCAGGATTCAGACACTTTAGAAGTTTTAACATTACTGCGCGGATCCCTTCAGTATTAAGTATTGTACCATCTTACTATTTTCGAGCATGGTATCTTAAAAGAGATATCTCAAACTAGCCCAGTAAAGGGAACAGAATTCGTTCCTAATTATAAAATCTTAAGTATGTTTCATAGCTCATGCCAAAGGGTCGAAGAGATTTGTCTTCGCTTCCAGTACCCAATGATGACACGTGCAAAATAAAAATACTACAAAACGAAGACAAAGGATCCTCCGGACATTCACTTTCAGACTAACTTTTCTCTTGTACTATAACAACCGACATAAGTACAGTTTCTAGAAATCTTGAAACTCCTTAAACTTAGAAAGATGACATCTTGTTGTTTTCCATTGTCCCTTTTTCGATCTTTTTCGCTCAGATTCGAAATTCTTTAAACAAAATTACAAATCAATCGTTTGTTCTCAGTAACAATGGACAAAAAGATCCTCTTGTCATTAGCTTACAATTATCGGACAATGGTGGGCGCCAAGATCCTTCAGGATCTTTCGTTTTAAAAATAAAAGTCAGTTTCCGAAGGAAACCGATAACGAAACAGATGATTGTTGATTGTGTTGTGGCGTGTTTCTCGCATTATAGTCGCATAATTCGGACAGTTTCGTAACCGAAATGCCCCACTCTGAATTTGTCCGTCGTACCGTTGGCTATCACTGATAGACCTTTTTTCAATATTTTTGCTACAAGATGAAAAGACGTATAAATAAATAAGATAATAAATTCGTTATTCAGGTATTCCCCGGGTTTATGGAAAGTTACGACCCTCCCTAAAACTCATACACCCTTCAACTGACCCCTCAGGGTGTACGAGTTTCCGTGAGGGTCGTAACTTTCCATACACCGGAGGGCGAACCTGAAACTAATAATATTACATAAGGAACATTTTGATATTACATGTATCTGAATATTCTCTATGTGGTATTTCCACATCACATGTTTTTGTAGCGATTGATCGTGGGTGAGATAATTATTTAATATTAAGGACAAATGAATTGAGATACAAATTGATTTGGGAAACTTTTCTTGTAATGAATTGACAGAAGAAAACTACACACTTACGTGTTTTAAACAATCCATGTACGTCGACACACAGACAGACGAACAGGAGTGTTATTAATAAAGTCCTCATTATTAACTCTGCTATACCTCAGGATGATGTACCTACAAAAGTGAAATCCTTTATCAGTCCAAAGATATCAGTACAAAAGAAGACTAGAGAATTGGACAACGATGGTTTCTTTCAATTGACAGAGAGATAATCTCGAGCTTCACCAGAAACACTCAGGCATGACCGAAGTACAACCGAGGCGATCATATAGCCTATACATTCTTTGTAAAAATATAAGCCGCAAGTACTGTGCTATATGAACAAGTTGGTTGTGCATGATAATATTATATACCCAAAATAAACTTTACAGAAGTAATAATAATAACAATAAAAAAAATCATAAAAACCTCACTTGGTGAGATTTGTCGATAATTTTCCAACTGGAGCCCGAGTGCAGTAGTCTAGAAGTGTCGAGAAGATACGACGTTTCGTATGACCGGTCTACCCAAATCACAGGCAAAGAATTTGAATATGTGCGTAAACGTTAAAAAGCGGACCCACTTTTGAGAATTACATAGAGATAAGGACCCAGTATGAAAATATTGATTAGTTATGACGACTCTGTAATTAGTTTTAACAACACATATTTGTATCATGGCCTCTAACACTCATTCGCATTTTCGCAGCATCAACCAATAATTGAAGAATAGATACATGCAGATTTCTCTGGTCTGGCGTCATTGAGAGGCAACGTGATTCATCACGTAAAGCCAACATAAAATCAGCAATGACCAGTGAATTTATTCCACTTAACCCCATCTGGCCTGGGCGATTGGGGTGTACTGCAGCCTGGGGGAGTATGGGTGTGTGTGTCGGGGGGGGGGGGATTTTACCTATCACTAAGGCTAGAGGGCTGAAACTTGCCACACTATATGTTTGGGCTTTCAAGCTCTACTAGAAAATGTAGAATAATCCAAGATGGCCGCCATGATGACGTCATTCTCAAAAACGCATTTTTTTGGACAACCTATCGGTCAGAATTATCGATTTTTTATTTTTGTGTTTTCTTCGCAAGAAATACATGATAAATTACTAAATAATAATCTGATATGAAATAAAATACGTTTAACCCACTTTTCCAAGCAGAAAAGCAAGCCTTTATAAGAAATCTGACGAAAATATCACTTTCCTGGTACCCTCACATGGCCGCCATTTTGAATTTACTCATGATCCTTTGCTCGGAGCGTCATGCAAATAGACTGAAAATTACGCCAATATGATAATCTAAAATGTCACGGAGTCTCAGCTCTCATTTTTTGTTGTTCCGGAGATAGGAGCAAAAACCAGCGGAAATTATACCCGTCCCCCCCCCCCCCGACCCACCCAAGGTAGGGTTTACGTTAAATGAAGGCCAGGATACTGGTAGCCTCTCAGCTTGTCATTGTACTGTCAAAGGAATGCCCGGACGAATACATAAATCAGAAACCTTAGGGATTTTTTGATTAAGCAATCCTCGAATTCTTCGATGGAATTTTCTCAGTCCATTGTGCCATTGCCGTTTAAAGTCAGTCCTATTATTAATCGATACAATTGAGCGAGGAAAAAGTACAAACAAAAAATCTGAATTATTACCGTACCTTGTTAAACTTGTTGAGCTATGAATATGCCAAACCAGCGGCGGTCACTGAACTCCTCAAGCCAGACTTAACCAATGTTAACAGGTCTGTTAATCTGGCATACTTTATAGCTGAAACTCTGAACAAAAGTATCGGTACCACGTCACTTGAGAACAATCGCCTCAAATCTGGCCTACCACGTTTTAGTTCATAGTTTCATTTATACATCTTAGTCACTCATAATTATTGAAATTATAAATGTATAAATAAACCTGAAATCAATGCATACGACTTGTATTTGTAAAAGTCAATGTGTACGTCAGACAGCGTACGTAGGTGTACATTCTCCATTTAAATGAATATTACATTGTAAGATAGAGCCGGAACTTTTGGCCTGCTGGATGAATTCTTTGTTATTGAATGAATTGCGCGTCGACAAAGACGAATGCGATTTTTATGAAGAGCTTGTCATTTCAAGAATTCTATGACCAGAACTCGTGTCACACTTTCAAAAGAATCTATTGAAAGGCAGGAGAAAATAACTATATAGACTCAGATTCAGCAATGCGGATTAAATCTTGCGGATTGGCAAATACATCTTCTTTGTATGTCCGAACAAGACAGATAATTTCATTGGTCGAAGGATTCTGCTATTTTCAGAGACCAGTTTTACGTTCCTAATTCCAAGTACATATCCTGGATGAATGAGAATCTACATTCTTATATGGAAACAGACACAACTGACAAAAATAGAGAAACGTGTTTTCAATTTTCCATTCAAACATATTTAGTACCGTAATATATGTGTAGGAGATGCTATTTATATCACATTTCATGTTGTGATATTGATTATGTATAATCAGTATCACAAAATTAAATGTCAGTAGGGTTCAGCTTGTAGAAGTATGGTTCTGGTTGCCACACCCGATCTGGTTGGTCACAATTTATCATGTTGAATCTTGAAATGACGCATCTGCGCGAACCGAGTCAAACGAAGCGGAAATATGCGTTGAACAAGTTACAAATGCAGTAAAAGTCATTTGATCCAATCGGATGGCCACTTCACACTAGCGACGTCAGAAAGGCAAAATCATATTGAGAGTGAAATCGAACAGCATTCTTTTCATTGTAGCATAAAAAATCCTTGAAATGTGACGAAAAATACATCGCAGTAAAATGTTCCATAATAGCTCTGGTGAAGTAACGTGAGGCTTGATTTTGTGAAAATAATTATATGTGTATACATGTATCCCTGAATTCCTTAGTCAATAAAGTTATCCCATACGAGTTTATCCACGCTGTGATTTAGAATTTTAGTAAACATATGCAATTCATCGAAGAAATGGCTGGAATAATATGTCTGTGTATGGTTTCAGAACAAACGCATCACTCACCATCCAGAGAGTAATTGAAAATTGCAGAACAAAATAGGTTGTTTTGGCAACCTCTCGGTGGAAATTCGATGCCTTTCGAAAGCAGTTTGCCGAAATTAAGCTTGGTAACGCGGGTCTCTCTTTTAAGTTGGAATTCTCGTATTTCTCACTGCGGCAAAAAGTGAGACCCCTATTTTGCTACAAATGGTCTAGTATATTACTTTTCCCTCTGTCGAAGACGCAGATTCCACATTCAATACTGGTAACATATCCGTTTTGTAAACCTATGTCAACCATGGACCATTATATAGCAGGTGCTTATTTAAATAAAGTGTTTTCATGTAAACAAATTAAAGCACAATTAAGTTCTCCACAAGTCAAGTATGGTATGATATGAGAGAGTACTGTATATAACTTGTCCTCATTAAATTGTGACCAGATTCTGGGTAGGTCCGTCATGTATGTAAAGTATGCCTTTATTGCGTGCAATATACTTGCTCCTTTTCAATACAACTGTACTTGGTTGCATGGTTCCCCACACATAGTCCCCATGTTGTAAGGGATTGACGTATCATACATAACGGATAGACCAGATTCTGTCAGACGGCGGCCATTGTTTGAAGATGAAATGGTGTAATATTTGTAATGTTTTCCCAATTTCGACTATGAGGTGAATATTGATATTGATGCAGGCTTTCAAGTGCCTCCTATAATTCCTATATTTTTTAGTCATTCCTATATTTTCCTATATTTTACCCAAAACCTCCTATATTTCCTATATTTTGACTTTTTCTCATGAAAACTTTCATCAATGCTCTGCAATGAGTCAAACTGACATGAGGAAATACATTTCAGAATATGAACACATTTCAGTATCTCTATGCTGAATCAAACAACAGAACAGGTCACCTGAAAAGACCACCACTATGACCGCATTCAGTGAAAGTCATTTGATGAAACACCACAAAACTACCAACTTTGGAACATACAATGTAGTAATGTCAGTAGTGTATAAAGGCTAAATTGATAGAATAGCGCATCACTGCGCATGCGCAGAACCTGTTGTGACGTCAGAATTGGTTTTGTGCGCATGCGTGTGGCGGCATGGGGTGGGTGGGTGGTGGATGGGTGCAAGATGGCGGCATGGGGTGGGTGGGTGGTGGATGGGTGCAAGATGGCGGCATGGGGTGGGTGGGTGGTGGATGGGTGCAAGATGGCGGCATGGGGTGGGTGGGTGGTGGATGGGTGCAAGATGGCGGCAATGTGGGTGGGTGGTGGATGGGTGCAAGATGGCGGCACATGGTGGGTGGGTGGTGGATGGGTGCAAGATGGCGGCATGGTGGGTGGGTGGTGGATGGGTGCAAGATGGCGGCATGGTGGGTGGGTGGTGGATGGGTGCAAGATGGCGGATTGTAGAAAAACGTATAAAAGGAGTGGATTTTTAGGGAAGGGGTGTATTCATTGCACTATCTTGCGGACTTACCTGACCTGACCTGACCTGCCAGCCTACTTGCTTACCTGTAGCCAGTCAGCTTGCCTATCCGCTTGTATGAGACGAAAAGCATGAGACGTGGAGAAGATTTTCCCTGGGATCCACCAGTACCTCCGGTTGAAGTCTTGCCTGAAGATGAGCGTGTCAGGGACATTTATCAACGTCACTGGGCTACCATACGCCATTGTTTTCACCGTGATCGTCGTCTATTGGACTTGTATAACTACCGACTGCAGGACCTCACGTATCTGTCTACCTATGCCGAGAACATTTTCAAAGATCAGGTGACAGCGTTCAAGTTGAATATGACATTCGGGTACATTTTACGGCATAAGGAGACGGACCAGCTGCGGTATTATTATCCCAGCAATAATACCTATGTGTTTGATCAGCCGTTCACGGTCACGGATGCCATTTCTCTGGAGCCACTCATCGACCAATTGACTACGTTGGATCCATTGGAATGGGCCCGGTTGCAACGCCCCAATACCCAATGGCTTGTGGAAATGGTGACCAACGTCACATTTTTCGTCACGAAAATGAGAGATCATCCTATCGGTGCTCCTGTACTACTCCCCCCGTGGTTGCTTCATCGACACGGCCTGTATGCATTAACAGCAGGGATAAAGGGGCCCTACAAAGACCGGAAATGTCTGTTTCGGTGTTTGGCCGTGCATGTGGACGAGTGTAACCCCCAGTGTTGTGACACAGTGGCCGATGACTATTGGGAACAGTATTTACAGCAGCAAGACTTGGATAAGCGGCACTTCCGTGGAGTGCCGTTCAAGAATTTGGATGACGTGGAAACACTGTTCGACATCAATATCTTTGTATACCGATTACGATGCGAAGAGGAGGGTACATTTGTGGCTGAATTGGTTCGTCGTTCAACAGAACGGTATGCTGCTACGATGAAAGTCAATGTGTTCGACGACAATGGCGTGAGTCATTTTTCGCTGATCTCCAATATGAGCCAGTACGCTCAGTCTTTCAGTTGTGCCCAATGCCATCGGGTCTTCAAAGAATCGTCCAAATTACATCGCCACGAGAAAATCTGTGACAACAGTGTCAAGCGAGTATATCCGGGTGGCGTGTATCATAATACGCCTACTATTTTCCAGGAACTGGCCGATGAGGGTATCATCATACCGGAAGAGGACCGTTATTTTCCCTACCGGGCGTGTTACGATTTCGAGGCCCTGTTGGAGCCCATGGACATGTTCTCAGCAAAAACGCAATGGACGCAGCGCCATATTCCTCTGAGTGTCAGTATTTCCAGCAACGTACCCGGCTATGACGCTGCGCCTGTCTGCTTCGTGTCGTCGGGGGACTCCCATGAGTTGATCACCCGCATGATGGAGTATTTAGAGCAAGTCAGTGCGGCTAGTACAGAACTATTGGTGGCCAAGTTTCAGGACGTACTGGACCAACTGGACGACTGCATTCCTATACCCGGTGTAGCGTTCAGCGACGATGAAGAGTCCGAGTCGGAGCCCGAGTCCCTGCAGTCGCAGCCTCTGCAGTCGCAGGATGTGCCTTTACCGAAACCGTATGCGGAGAAATTGAAAGTGCGCTTCCTACAATACCTAGGCCAGTTACCGGTGCTCGGCTTCAACTCGGCACGTTATGATCTGAACATGGTGAAGGAATTTCTCTACCCTTACTTGGCCCAGGCTGGCACCGTCAAGTATGTCATAAAGAAGATCAATAATCATATGGCCCTTTCCACCAGTACACTTCGTTTCCTGGATGTGCGGAATTACCTGGCACCCAATTACAGTTATGATCAGTGGGTGAAAGCATACGACTGTACCCAGACGAAAGGTTACTTCCCGTACACCTATATGACGAGCCTGGACCACTTAGAAGACACCCAGTTGCCACCCAGGGAAGCGTTTTACAATGACCTGAAAGGGGAAGATCTGCCAGAGGCCACCTACATCGAACTCCAACAAGTGTGGAACCGCCACAGCATGAAGACCTTCCGAGATTTCCTGATATGGTATAATAACCTAGATGTGGTTCCTTTCCTGGAAGCGGCCGAGAAAATGGTGCAACTCTTTCGTCGCCAAATGCACGTCGACATCTTTAAAGAGTGCTTGAGTTTACCGGGTCTAGCGCTTCGCCATCTGTTTCAAGAGTGTGCTACGTACTTCTCGCTGATACAGCAAAAAGATGCAGACATGCATGATTGTCTAAAACAGAACATTGTGGGCGGACCTAGCCTTATTTTTCACCGTTATCACGAGAAGGATGTCACGACTCTGCCCAGTGGGAAACCCTGTGCCAAAATCATTGGATTTGACGCCAATGCCCTCTACCTGTGGTCGCTCGCCCAACCCATGCCCAGCGGGCATTATACGCGTTGGTGGGCAGACGGTCAGCATTTCACACCTCAACGTACGCCGTACAAACATCTCGCCGACCAGTGGTTGGACTGGGAAGCCTATCGACGGGGAATTTATATACGACACCAGACCAACGCCACAGAGAAGCGTATAGGAGATCGCCGACTCCCCGTCGATGGGTTTGCCCTTGTACAAGGAACACCGACCGTTTTCCAGTTTTATGGCTGTTACTGGCACGGCCACGAATGCCATTTCAGCGCTGGACGTTTCAATGAGCGACGTGGAAAAACACCGCAAGAATTACGCGAAGAAGTGGTGGCGAACGGAGATTATGTGAAAGAGAGAGGATACCATCTGATTGAAATGTGGGAGTGTGAATTTCACACGATGTGCCAGGCCCTGCCCCATTGACGACGTTTTCTAAAAGAACGCGAGTACCCCTTGAGTCGTCGGCGACTGCTGAGTCTGCCACAGATGTTGGACGCCATTCGTTCGGGGGACCTCTACGGCTTTGTCGAATGTGATTTGCATGTTCCCGACACTCTCAAGCCTCTCTTCGCCCAGTGCCCTCCCATCTTTAAGAACACGCTGGTGGGTCGGGCGGATATTGGGGACACCATGAGGACCTATGCGGAGCAACACGAGTGTTTGCCTCAACCTCGACGGATGTTGATTGGTAGTATGTGGGCCGAGAAAATCTTGCTGGGCACGCCCTTACTGCAGTGGTACATGAACCACGGTTTGGAAATTACCCAAATATACCAAGTGATACAGTACGTACCCGACGCTTGTTTTGCGGAGAATGCCGACATCGTGACGTCGGCCCGTCGTCAAGGTGATGAATACCCGAGTCAGGCCATCATCGCTGAATCTTGGAAGCTCACTGGCAATGGTTATTACGGAAAAACAGTTACGAACCAGGATAAGCACGTCAACGTGAACATTTGTACTACTGCCCAAGCCCGCAAAAAAGTGAATTCTCCTCTGTTTCGATCCGTGGAGGTCATCGATGACGACACCTATGAAGTCACTTCAGCCAAGAAGACTATCCGGTACAACTTACCCCTGCAGATTGGATGTATGGTATATCAGGTGGCCAAGCTGAGGATGCTGCAGTTTCTCTATGACTTCATGGGTGTCTATTTTAATCCCTCAGACTGGCAACTCATGGAGATGGATACCGACTCGGCCTACATGGCCGTCTCTAATGCGGATTGGGAGTCCCTGGTGAAACCGGAGTTACGGGCCCAGTATGAAGCGGAACGGGACCAGTGGCTACCTCGACGTGACCATTACCAGTACGATAAGCGTACGCCGGGCCTGTTCAAGCTGGAGTGGAGTGGGGATGCTATGATTGCGCTCTCCTCCAAGACGTATTACTGTTACGGAGGAGGAGACGAAGACGAAAATAAGTTTAGTTGTAAAGGCGTCAACCGACGTGACCCTGCCATCGACAAAGCTCTCTACCTGGGCGTGTTGCAAAGCCAGGCCAGTGCGAGTGGCACTAACAGAGGATTCCGGGTCGTTGACCACCAGATGCGCACCTATATCCAGCAACGAGACGCCTTTACTTTCTTTTACCCCAAACGAAAAGTGTTGGCCGACGGTGTGAGCACCACTTACTTGGACTTGTAAAAAACAATGTCGAACTATAACTGTTGATACACGAGTTATAAAACTGTAAAAGTCAGGATTACAAGCGTCTAGTCCGTCATTCATAATCCAGCCGTCGTCCATTAGAGAATATCCGCGTCCATAATCCAAAGACCTATTCCATTTCCATATAACAGTATTAGCACCAAATTCAAAAAGACAAAAGTATACATAAACATAGGCTTGTTTCCTGCAAGAGAGAAGCGGTCAACAGTTTTCAATGATGCCGGCAAGACATCATGATGTTCTAAAATATCAAATCCGTATCGCTGATCAGTATTCTTAATCCATAATATTCGTTATATTCGTTAGATGGCCGAGTGGTCTAAGGCGCCGGTATTAAGTGCTGGTCGGCGATTGCTGTCGTAGGTTCGAATCCTCTTCCTGACAGAACTTTTTTTGTACCTTATACATACCACTACTATTCTATGTGTACATACCCCTACTATTTGTACCCTGTATTCTATTTGTATATAGTCTAACCCATTCTTGTTGACTTAAATAAAAAGAGAAAGTCAAATCATTTTTTGTGTTTTTTCATCAATTTATTCAACAACATCAATGAACGTCAGAACAACAACGTCATAACAATATAACGTGATAATAATAAACAAGTGGCCTGCGCGCGCAGTACATTTTTAAGTTAACCAGAGAAATGGAGCATGCACATTAAAACGAGAGGCCGTCCAGTCATAGACGAGAACATCACGGTCTTCGGCTTGACAATAATCATCAAACATGTGTACGATAGTGGGCATAGAATGTCCTCTACTCCGGTGAGTGAGATAAAACACACAGTACTGTCCGCACACACTACTCAAGGGTCCTTGTAATCTTTGAGTATTCCAACGGCACTCTGTAGTAGAGACGTCCATGAATTTCACCAAATCGGCATGTAGGGGTGCAAGTCCGTAGGAATCAAAGTAGTCGCCTTGGCCTAGGGTGTCCACGTACACAGCTATCCAATGTTCACCGGGTCGACTCCTCGTGTCTGTATTCAGGATGTAGGCTGCTGGGGTGGTGGAGTGGGTGGGAAACACATTGCGTGGAAACACACCTCGAAAGGGAATCTTCGGATCTCGCTGGAGTATGCTCATCAGCTGCTCTGTATCCATGACTCTTAGCTGGCGTAGTCACACAGCACGTTTCTGTTACCATATTCATTTACAGATTATTTAAATTCGTGTGAATATTATAACCTATCACTATTGTATATCAACAGAAAGAGTATACACTAAATGTCCATAAATATTCATTTTAGCTAGACCAATGCAAGATTTAAAGCTGCTTAAAATGTAACCCTACAATGGACATTTATAGCGAACCCGCAAGCGTTTAGGCTGTGGTAACATCACATTTATATTCTTAATGTTGTTTTAACTATATCTACCTACCGATTCTAACCGACATTCATTTGTGTTCATGTAGTAAGCTGTAACCAATGTGTTATATATTGTGTTCATTATTAACAATTTATTTCATTGTTATAAAGTCAGTTACTGTGCCATCCATGGGCTGTTGGTCTGTGAATTGAATAAATCTGAAATCTGTACTGATGGAACGGTTGTGATTCTTGATATTGTACGCCACTGTCGTATTTTGTCGTTGGTCTACGACATTATTTTCAATGATACCGGCAAGACATCATGATGTTCCAAAAATATCAAATCCGTACCGCTGATCAGTATTCTCAATTCATATGATACTCGTTGCAAACTCGTTATCGCCAGAATCATGTATCTCAGTCACACTTTGATTGTACCTGTTTAGATGAGCACCATGAGGATCTTGAAGTACATACGGCCCCTAGCCCCGGGTTAGGCGGAATTAGACACAAGTTACGAAACTAACGCCATATATCTTGCACGTTACGTTCGTATTTTGCTATCGCATGCGATATGTATCGCTAAATTTGAGAAGCTTTGAGTGGAGGCGCTTGGTGGTATTACCCTGTTTTTGCAATAATGTTTTGTGACGTTGATTAAATCGTCACATTTAACACAGGGTCTAGCAAATGCTACTTGGCGAGATACGTATACGCCATATGGAAGCCCCACTGGAATATTGCTGTCCAGAAGAGATAGTTTACGATGTCGAAATTTTAATCATGTCTCCTGTCGTAAATTCGACGAGAGAGAAGGTCCGGTTGATTTTTATAGAAATATATGTCTGAATATGATGTGCCGTTAGGGCTAACTGTAGTTTACTTCAAATTCAGCGTAGGTAGATATATATTCGTTACTGCGTCATTTATATAGCGACTATCAACAGCGAGAATATCATCTATAAAGCGTTTGTTGTATGAAAAGAAACGGGTTTGAACTGGTCGGTTTTTAAACACGTGTATGCCTGGATTCTGATGGTGGACAAGTTGTGCCCGAGGCCCCCGCACATCTTAACTTCGTCATGAGCACAACAAAAGAAGAAAATGATCAAATAGATGTGACGAAATTTAGTGCAGGTTCCCCGTTCGAGTCTCTGATGGATCGAAATGCAGTATGATCTTTTTCAGTACAACTGACAGATATATTTCTGACAGCATAGCAAGATCACGACATCAAACATTGTAATATTGCGCTTGGTGACTGTTTAGCACCGAATTCTATTCAATAATTTTAAGATTGCTAAGTGGGATAACCGTGAATGTCTCACGTATCCACTCTTCAATACCTCAGATTCATTTAGGTCCACGTTAACTGGTAATTTAAATAGGAGGTAGCAGACCGATATTCTTGAAAGCGAACCCCTCTGATAGTCGTAATGACACAGCTCCCATAGTTGAATACATAGGAAGATATTTTTGTCGTTTAGAAAGTGATCGTATAACAGTATTTTCGGTATATTGGGATTACACTAAAAATACGATCACTTTCTAAATGACGAAAAGTATCTTGCTATGTATTCACCTAGCTGTGTCACTATGACTATCGGAGGGATACTGTATGTTTGCTTTCAGGATAACCCATCTGCTACCTCCTATTTTGTGAGAGGCCCGTTGGCCGAGTGGTTTAGATCGCGAGTGCTGGCGACTCGCTGGCGATTAGGTGCCTTGCTCTTGGGATCGCTGTTTCGAATCCCTCTAGGAACTCGACTAATTTGCTGCACTAGAATCTGCGCTATACTAAGATAGTGTAATCACAAAATAAAAATATACTATAATTGTGTTTATTTAGTTTCCTGTAAGAAGTGTGGTCAACAAAAAAAGACTCCATCGTAATAACTTTGTCAAAAAAACGCGACCATACGCAGCCATTATTTACAGATCTAAAAATACTACAACTTTCTAAATTGAACTTGTATGCCTGCCTCTTATTGGCCCATAAATTTGTGCACCATCCTGAATTATTACCAGAAGCATTCCGAAACTACTTCACACGACAATCAGACGTCCACCGCTACCAAACCAGAGGCCAACACCTTAATCTTTACCGACCAATTTATAAATCGAACATCTCCTTCTACACCACAAAAACTACAGGACCCCGAGAGTGGAACAAACTACCTCCCCTGGTGAAGTCCATCAAATCAATCTCATTATTTAAATCAAAACTCAAATAACATCTCCTGCGTAACTGACCCAAACCATCACATTCGAGGCTAAAAAAAAAACAACATAAAAATAAAAAGATAACATCAAATGAAAAAGAAAATTATGACATATAAAACTAAATAGAAATATTCGCAATATGACTTACATGATGACAATGATATAATAATGTCTTAATGAATTGCTTATTTAAGTCTGAAGAGAGTAAATTATAATTATTATTATTTGTAAATTACTAAGTTCAGTATGTTACAGATACTTAAAGTTATATATATATATATATACATAACGACATATCTTTCTATTGGGATAGAACAAGCCCTTTGAGGTTTTATTCCCGCCAATTTTCATTGCATGCTATATAACGCTATTGATTTGTATACTACCTTTCTGTAATTCAGCAACATGTTACTACCTATATATTCTTTGATCGTTGGTGAATAAAATTCAATTCAATTCAATTCAATGGCGAATGATCATAAAAAAATCAATTGGAAAAAGCAATTGCTTATGGGTAAGCATTTTTCTGGACCCGACCATGGCTTGGATAACTTTAGTATTCAGACAATGGACGTCGTCTCCCCATCTACCAAGGATCCCCCCTTTGGATTTGGGAGAAAAATCAGAGAGCGGGAACTATTCTGGATGCAAGAACTTGGGTCATTGTTTCCGTATGGTTGAAATTATAATGTGAAAGGGTTCTGCAATGTTATAAACCGCCGTTCAAATATATCCAAAATTACCCAGCTATTTAAACCCCACCAACGGAGACATCGCAGCCATGGTTGGAGAAAGTTTAATAGTGCGTTGATTCACGATCATATCATATCATTAATGGGTTTGAATACCACACTCAATAGTGTACATAGCTTACGTACAGCCCGGTATGCGTTGCCTCTGATAGCCAGAGATATAAAACAATCCGTTTCTTCGGGAAATATAATCCCACCCACAATTACTAAAGTTTGTCAGGATATAGCGTAGTTTCATCCCAAGACCGGTTTTTCTTGAAACTCAACTACTTAGATAAAGGATTTGACACATTTAATTTACCACGAATCCTGAATGATACGCAACGCTGTATCTAACTATTTTAAGTTCACAGAACCCCTTGCATTTCATATAATTATACTAAATCTATAGCCACCAAAATATTCAATTACTCTAATGCTGTCAAAGAGTTTTACTGGAACGTCGGGAGGCTGTTATGATTGTGAATCCTCGAACCTTTTCTATACACCATGCAAACATATTCTGACTGGTAACCTTCATATAGCGAGAAATAAGTACCTAAGAACACTCCTGATGAAGGGACCTAAATATATAGAGCTTAGAAGAATAAATCTGAAGGCCGACAAGAAGGTAGTCCAGTCTGCTTTGGAGACGTACGTTATTGATTGGTCTAATCGAGGAACAGTTTGTCACTGATTGGCTCTTCCAAGAGCAAGGTCGTTGAAACAATCGTCCATATCGACAGAAGTACCCTTCCCCAAGCAAAACAAGTACTGAGAAACCTCAATTCGCAAGAAGTTCTAGCAAATCTTCCAAGTAAATTCTTCGTAGTCTCAGCAAAGAAGCTCCAAATAGTAAAGTATTCATATGTGAATATTACTATTACCTGGTGCTGGTTAAGTATTTGAGTATAATCGTACCATCATCAAATACGTCTACTCACTACCAAACTGCATTTACTCTGAAAGATTTACTTAACAATCACAGAACGTTTCTCATAACGACAGACCAAAAGTATACTGAACTACAAAAATGCACAAATCACCATACAAAGCTAGATACATAGCTGGTTCTAGAAGCTGCACAACCAAGATTCTTTCAACCCTGCTGACGAGGGCCCTTCAGGAGATAAAAGCAACTTGGGAAAGGTATCCCCCCCCTATTTATAAAAATTCTGGCGTTGAATGTATGTGGATATTGACAAACTCAAAATATCTTACGGAGGAATTTGATGCCAAAGGTCACATACCGTACAGACATGGGATTTCTCGACTCTCTATAATGCTATCCCTCATCAGGACCTTATTGCCCGTCTTAGTACATTAATAGTAATAAAGTCTCCAGCACTTTCTAAATTGGTTCATCTTTTTTATCATTACCCAACCCACCGGATGACGTTCAGCCTACAGACCAAGTACGTGTCTTTGGTCTAGGTTTGGAGCGGGCATTTCATTGACGTACGTGTATACGGTGAGTGAAGAGACTCGTCCAACACGTATAGATTATGACTATAAGTTCTATGAGCATAATGCATGAAAGTGGCTTTGAACACCGTATTAGCCAATCAGTGGCCTAGAATGGAGCCAAAGGTAACCCATCCATGTCCAGAAAAACATTACCCGGGTGTACAAGAACCCAGATGTAGGCGCGGACGTCAGCGAAAGCACACCGTGAATACCCCAATTCGATTGGCTGATTGTTCGATCGCTGATTGGTTCTTTTTCTCGACCGCTGATTGGCTCTTTTTCTCGACCGCTGATTGGTCCAAATGGAACTGCCCATCTTTCCCAGGTTCATCTAGAATCCCCTTTTTTGTGCTCAAGCTCTGACTATAGCGATGCCGCAACATTGTCTCATTGGACATTGGACCGTCTGACCTGGAGGTGACCCTTTGACCTTTTGACCCGCGTCCGCGCGCGCGCGCACTGCCGGGGATGACGCGGGATGACGCGCGCGCGCGCGCGCTGCGGGGCGCTGGGGCGGGGCGGGAAAACACCCCGGCGGTTGAACATTGGAACTCTTGTGGGTTTGGAGGATGAACATACGGACGTCTAAGGGAAAAAATTGGAACTCTTCTATGTTTGGAGGTAGTGTTTAGTGAAAACCCGGAAGTGACGTGACAACCCACGTGACCTGCGTATATACTCCTGTAAAATAGAGCCGATTTTATTTCTTTGGAAGGGACAAGGTCAATAGGACTTGCGCTTTTTATGCTACTAAACTGTGAAGTAGATTACATCTTACTTAGGCCTTAAGGCCGTGATATGCATATGAAGTATTCTGGGGCATGGTCAGTACTTTCCAATTTTCCCTTCGACTACTACTCGCCGATTTTTTTAATTTTTTTTTATTATGTATTTATTTATTTATTTATTTATTTATTTATTTCCTCGAGAGCTTTAAAATAAGACCTCACTCTACCCAATCGGGCCACTAGTGCTCCACCTAGACTCCAACATGTCCACCCCGTATGGATTTATACATACTAATATCCCAGTATATGAGTGTATATGGGTCTATATGGATCTATATACAAGCCTACCCGGTACTTTCATAGTTTTTTCCATCGTATTCTACATGATCAACCTCATAGCTCATAGTAAAAGCCATAAAAAAAAACCGACCACCCCTATACCCATACAGGCCAAATATAGCGGGACATCATCTTCGCCTGGGAATTGGTCTAGTCCGAGTTGTCTCCCTTGCATCAAAACGTATAGATGGGGCTGTGGTTTGGCTGGCGCGATTATCCGGGGAATTGTACCAATTGCCCTTGGGTAGCCATTTTTGTTAGCGTTTGTTACATATAACAGACCTGTACGGAATATTTCCACTTTAAATCGTTCATACCCAACAAAATTATATCAAACTAATTCATGCATTCATATCTAAGTCAGAGTTGAGTTGGCCTTGCCGGGAATATTCCATTCAGAGCCGACTGATCAGCCGACTGGGCGATGCATTTTCTTGCTGTTTTACCGCGCCCCGGGTAGGCATACGGAGGACGATTTCACTGATCATTGTGTTGTTTTCTGAGCTGGGGAACATTCTCTGTCGCAGTTTATAACGGAACTTTCTTCCTTTCGGTGTCCGCTGAGATCAATAATGTGACGAAACTCTGCATCATTCATCGCCTGCATGTACCCGTCACACGTGGACTGTAATCGAGGGAGTGTGCTGTGTTGTGTTCGAGCGGACGCATAAATTTGTGTGATATCAGACAGGAAACGTGAAAATTGATATTCTTTCACAGATTTCGAAGTGTATACAGTTCTGGTGAGCTGAACGCAGCCTTTATGAGCAGCGATTGAACGATGATGTAGGCCACCGAACAGGTTTTGTGGAATCAACATTCTGTAACACTCCCCCCTCCCCCCTTGACTGGAGGGATTTTATCGGACATCTGCAGTACGGAACGCTATTTGTTGCATACATTCGCTTATCGTGGCAGTCCGTATAATTTGTCAATTTTTGTGTTTGGTTTCGTGAGAGAGGACGACATTGGTTTTCATCAGTGCAAAACTCCCGCCCCCCGACCCGCACCACAACAGTGAAAGCTGGTGGATGAAATTCTACTCCACGGGAACGGTAACGAATGAATGGAATATCTTACCAAACTCTCAGGTAGGATGTGGGTTTCAGGAGTTCACCGGGTGTGACAATTTCTTTATAATGATTTGTGATAAAAGCGGGTAAAACCTAATGTCAAAATCTCGTTGAAGGTCACGGAGATGTCGATTTATTGCTGATCAGCTGATTTCCAGGACAGACAGACATTATCTCGGCTCTTTTCTCTTCGAAATTCTTGTAATTTTCTCAATACAAATAAATATTTAAATTGACTCTGAGTTTTCTGTTGGCATTATTTCAGCAATATTATGCACTAAAATCTGAATGGAAAACCCAGTACACTGGAAATAAATGGATTTTTCTGGCTAAAAATACGTCAAGACTACAGCTTACACCCTTATAATATTTTCCTGAAAATTGTAACGGGTTTATCGAAATAAAACTAGGAAATTTTTTATCTTTGGGCAATGGTACAGCGCTATACAGTGGGGAAGCATATCTTGCACTGAGTGACACGGGCGGCCATTTTGCATCCACCCATCCACCACCCACCCACCCATGCCGCCATCTTGCACCCATCCACCACCCACATGCCGCCATCTTGCACCCATCCACCACCCACCCACCCCATGCCGCCATCTCAATGCCGCCATCTTGCACCCATCCACCACCCACCCACCCCATGCCGCCATCTTGCACCCATCCACCACCCACCCACCCCATGCCGCCATCTTGCACCCATCCACCACCCACCCACCCCATGCCGCCATCTTGCACCACCCATCCACCACCCACCCACCCCATGCCGCCATCTTGCACCCATCCACCACCCACCCACCCCATGCCGCCATCTTGCACCCATCCACCACCCACCCACCCCATGCCGCCATCTTGCACCCATCCACCACCCACCCACCCCATGCCGCCATCTTGCACCCATCCACCACCCACCCCATGCCGCCACACGCATGCGCACAAAACCAATTCTGACGTCACAACAGGTTCTGTGCATGCGCAGTAAACGCTGTTCTATCAATTTAGCCGTTATACACTACTAATGTCTTACACTTTTATTTCCTGTATTTTCCTATATTTTATTCAGAAAATTCCTATATTTCTCCTATATTTTTGTAAATTTCCTTCTATATTTTCTCCTATATTTTCACTGTGAGCCACTTGCAGGCCTGTTGATGTATAAATATATATTATTCATCTCTGTAGAGAAAACTTTGCATGTTAATTACTAAGATGACCATGGCTATGAGGGATGAATACATGGCTTAATAGCTAACATTATGAATATCATCTCTCAAGTTCATGAAACCACCCAAAGAATTCTGCATTCGATGCCGGCACACGATCTCCATCTTAAATTATGAAAATATTAATGAAATATGAAAGGCAGCACCCGTTCTTTTCATAAGGTATGGTTACAAAGTCAAACAGACACTTCTGATGACATCATTACAATGCCTAATTAAACTATGGAAACAAGGAATAACAACAGGAGACATTATTGGATGAAGTGATTGTCGTCGATTCCTATGTTTTCCTGTATTTTTGAGTCATTTCTATATTTTCCTATATTTTACTCAAAACCTCCTATATTTCCTTTATTTTGAACTTTTCTCATGAGAACTTTCACCAATGCTCTGAAATGAGTCAAAATGGCATGGGAAAATACATTTCAGAAAAAATATGATAACATTTAAATCGGTCTTACCTGAACCGATTTTAAGCAGCAGGACAGGTGTCTTCCATCACCACCACTATTACCGCAATTGTTGGAAATAATTTGATCAAACACCAGAAAACTACCAAGTTTGGAACATGTACAATGTGGTCTTACACTCCTTTATTGCCTATATTTTCTCTATATTTCATTCAGAAAATTCCTATATTTCTCCTATATTTTGGCAAATTTCTTCCTAGATTTTCACTGTGAGCCCCTTGCAGGCCTGGATAATCTTATATAAAAACTTCTCAAAAAGCCATGAAATTGCGATATACTATAGTGATATCAGGAAAAGCGGATATATACAACTAAGTCTCTTATATAGTTGCATCTTCGTACACCAAGTCAATTTTCACTCTCTTGTTCTGAAACTTGCCTTGGTCTATCTAGCCCACTATTTCTGTTCAAAATCGGTTGATTTCCTCCACGAACCAATCGGAATCAGGACTCATTGTAGAAATAGTGATAAATTCCCCGGTGCCCAAATATTTTCCAGAGCAGTTCAGCTTTTGTCTAGATATCTAGATTTGTATCTAATACCGCTTATGCCGGTGCTAGGGGCCGTGTGGTGATATCATCGAAGTTGCCACATGAACAGGTACAATAAAAGCGTACCTGAGATACAACACATACCACGAATCGTTAGATTCTTGGTTTGTGCTTTAGAATAGGTTAACTGGAAGACTATGCTGTGGAGTCATGACTCTGTCAGTATGTCGGCACCTCTCCCCACTTCCCTTATATGTGTTGTAATTTTTACCTGTATATGGCGAGATTCTGCTGGTGGACGTTTCGTCCCCGAGGCTCGCCCTCTGTAGAGACCTTTTGGTCTTTGATATATGTTGGCATTTGTGGGAAGTTGCTGCTGGGTCGACATCGGGCCTTACAGATTAGTCTTTTGTGTTACATGCCGTAATTTTCATCTGACGACGATACAGCTCACCAATCCGCAGTGTACGAGTTGTCACAGCGAAACAGCTCACCAATTACCAATATACGAGTTGTCAGAGCATTTTCATCATAGCTCTCTAGATTTGTATCTAATACCTCTTATGCCGGTGCTAGGGGCCGTGTGGTCATATCATCCAAGTTGCCAAATGAACAGGTACAATAAAAGCGTACCTGAGATACAACACATATCACGAATCGTTAGATTCTTGGTTTGTGCTTTAGAATAGGTTAACTGGAAGACTATGCTGTGGAGTCATGTGACTCTGTCAGTATGTCGGCACCTCTCCCCATTTCCCTTATATGTGTTGTAATTTTTACCTGTATATGGCGAGATTCTGCTGGTGGACGTTTCGTCCCCGAGGCCCGCCCCCTGTACAGACCTTTTGGTCTTTGATATATGTTGGCATTTGTGGGAAGTTGCTGCTGGGTCGACATCGGGCCTTACAGACTAGTCTTTTGTGTTATGTGACTCTGTCAGTATGTCGGCACCTCTCCCCACTTTCCTTATATGTGTTGTAATTTGAAGTTTTAGAGATCACATTTCTTCTTTCCTTGAGTCCGGCTGCTCGATTGTCATAACCTCTGTTTGATACATGTATCAACTAATATGTATGTCATTAGAATGACATTCCGTCTATATAGTATTTCTTGGTCAAACAAGCGCTGAACAATAGTTGAAATTACTTCAAAACTGTTTGATATTAGAGCTGGAATGAATATTTGGATATACACATTTTCTCGCATCCTCCCTACCCCAAGAGTTTTAATTCTTTCTACATCAAAGAACCCCTGGGACAATTGTTCAGTAAATTCAAACTCATCAACAAGGCAGCAAGCATGCTAAAGTCTTTAAGTGCTGCAGTAAAGTAGATTATCAGGTTAAATTCTATTCAAATTTTGATTGGCTGATCGCTGCAGCAATTAGAATTCTACAAGCACTACAACAGTAAGCTAATTCATTTCCACCAACAACAGATGTGGGTGTTAGAATCAGTGGACTAATATGTGGAAATCTAACATAATATACTGCAAACCTGTATGTGGTACCCGGTATCGGTATCATGGTGTCCACACCTCTTGATATACCAACTCTGTGAATTATTATACGGAATGGGATCGATCAAGGGGAAATACATGTACATGTATGTTTTCGAATTTCGGGAGTTTTCAAGAAATTGCAATTTTGATGAGCACACCTGATCATATGCAAGATCTGCATCAACAACAGCTTGTAGGTGGACTGGAAGTGAGCCAGCCAAGCTCAGGCCATGTGGTGATGAAATTCAGCATGCAAAGTTTCTGTTTCAAATTTAGGCACAGAGTTTAGACATCCAATTAACCTGGACATACAAATTATGGATGTGACTATGGAAAACCTAGTGCAGCCCTACTTTTATGATTGCAAATACCTATTAGCTTCTTTGATTGCACTATCATGTTTGGATCTCTATTAATGCATGTTTTACTAAAGAATCTGGGCTGTATCTGTATATACCAGTAGACTTTCACATTCAATCTCAATAATTTTTCTTGGTTTAACAATTGTTGAAAAATAACTGAACTTCATGTAGATAGAAGCTAGGATCTGTATTTGAATAGGTGATTTGGAAAGGACATTTAGACTAAAACACTGCCAGATTCGAGGATTCGAGTATGTGCATGTGCTAATATATTTAAGAAAGTTGACATGAAATATGGATTTTTGTCCAAATTATCGCAGTTTGAACTATGTACATTTCATTGATAAGGTTTCTGATAGGCAAGAAATTACATGTACCCCTGTACATGGACAGTTCGCTCTACATATATGTTTTCAATACTGATGCAGCTTCAGTGGGAGACCCTGCAAGGCAAGATGTTGGGGTTCTCAGAATGCTTGTTAAAGTCGAGTGCCAAGGCAGTGTTAGGGAGGAATGTATGTGCAGTCGAATATCAAAGCGGTGTTAGGGTTAGGTATGTTTCATAACTATCATGTTCAGGTTCGTTCCAGGTATAAACAGTGCCTGTAGTTGTGTGTCAAATCAGGGCTAGGGAGGAATGCGCGTGAAGTCGAGTGTCAGAGCGGGGTTAGGGAGCAATGTATGTGAAGTCGAGTGTCAAAGCGGTGTTAGGAAGGAGTGTAAGTGAAGACGAATAAAGCAGTGTTAAGGAGGAATGTATATGCAGTCGATTGTCAAAGTGGTGTTAGGGTTAGGTATGTTTTTTAACTATAATGCAGGTTCATTTCAGCTATAAAAGTACCTGTAGATGGTGTTGGTGTACCAGACATGGTGTGGGTGTTGTTGCCCTCGAATTCCGAACTAACCTGTTCTGCTGTGTACTGTACTACACAGTTATTAACATTGAAAATGCTCAGTTCTTCTGTCAAACTCCCACAACCAGCTTGCACAAGTCTAATGTCAAAGCGGTGTTAGGGAGGAATGTATGTGAAGTCAAATGTCAAGCGGTATCAGGGACGAACTTACATTTAGTCGAGTGACAAATTGGTGTTAGGGAGGAATGTATGTGGAGTCGAGTGTCAATTAAAGCGAGTTAGGACTTAGGGTTAGGTAAGTTTCGAACATATGAACATATGAACAGTCACAACCAAAGCGTGACTGAGATACATCATTCTTTAGATGACGACTTTACAACGAATATTATGGATTAAGAATACTGATCAGCGATACGGATTTGATATTTTTGGAACATCATGATGTCTTGCCGGCATCATTGAAAACTGTTGACCGCTTCTCTCTTGCAGGAAACAAGCCTATGTTTATGTATACTATGATTGTCTTTTCGAATTTGGTGCTAATACTGTTATATGGAATATGGAATAGGTCTTTGGATTATGAACGCGGATATTCTTTAATGGACGACGGCTGAATTATGAATGACGGACCAGTCGCTTCATTGTAATTCGTAACTATGATGTTCAGGTTCATTTCAACTATAACAGATTTCTCCATCAGAGTGTATCTGCAGTTGTGTGTCAAATCGGGGTTAGGGAGGAATGTATGAGAAGTCGAATGTCAAAGCGGTGTTAGGTAGGAATGTATGTGAAGTCGAGTGTCAAAGCGGTGTTAGGGAGAAATGTAAGTGAAGTCGAGTGTCAAAGCGGTCTTGACGAGGAGTGTGCATGAAGTACTGTGTCAAAGATGTGTTAGGGAGGAATGTATTTGAAGTCGAGTGTCAATTGAAGCGGGTTAGGGTTAGGTATGTGTCATAACTATCATGTTATGGTTCGTTTCAGCTATAAACACAAAGTGTACCTGAGGCTGTAGTCCAGTGTCAAAGCGATGTTAAGAATGTACGTGAAGTCTATTTTCAAAGCGCTGTTAGGGAGGAATGTATGTGAAGTTGAGTGTCAAAGAAGTGTTAGTGAGGAATGTACGTGAAGTCGAATGTCAAAGTGATTAGGGAGGAAAGTACATGAATTTGAGTGTCAAAGCAGTGTTAGGAAGGACTGTACGTGATGTCGAGTGTCAAGGCGGTGTAACTGAGAAATGTAAGTGAAGTCGAGTGTCAAAGCGGTCTTGACGACTGTCAAAGGGGTGTTAGAGAGGAATGTACTTGAAGTCGAGTGTCAGTTAAAGCGAGTTGGGGCTTAGTGTTATGTTTCATAACTATTATGTTACGGTTCGTTTCAGTTATAAACACAAAGTGTACCTGTAGTCTAGTGTCAAAGCGGTGTTAGGGAGGAATGTATGTGAAGTCGAATGATAAAGCTGTTAGGGAGGAATGTACCTGAAGTCAAGTGTCAAAGCAGTGTTAGGGAGGAATGTATGAGAATTCGAGTTGCAAATATGTGTTAGGGAGGAATGTACCTGAAGTCAAGTGTCAAAGGCAGTGTTGGGGAGGAATGTATGGCCAGCCTAATGTCAAAGCTGTGTTAGGGAGGAATAATGTGAAGTCGAGTGTCAAAGCGGTGTTAGGGAGGAACGTACCTGAATTTGAGTGTCAAGGCGGTGTTAGGGAGAAATGTATGTGCAGTCGAATGTCAAAGCGGTGTTACGGTTAGGTATTTTATGTTTCATGTTCAGGTTCGTTCCACGTATAAAATGCGCCTGTAGTTGTGTGTTAAATTGAGGTTAGGGAGGAATTTACATGAAGTCGAGTGTCAAATCGGTGTTAGGGAGCAATGTACATCTAGTCGAGTGTCGAAGCGGTATTGGGGAGGAATATATGTGAAGTCGAGTGTCAAAAGTGGTGTTAGGGAGGAATGTGTGTGAAGTCAAGTGTCAAAGCGGTGTTAGGGAGGAATGTACCTGAAGTTGGATGTCAGGCCGGTTTAGGGAGGAATGTATGTTAAGATGAGTGTCAGGTTGGTGTTAGGGAGGAATGTATGTGCAGTCGAATATCAAAGCTGTGTTACGGTTAGGTATGTTTCATAACTATTATGTTCAGGTTCATTCCAGGTATAAACAGTGCATGTAGTTGTGTGTCAAATCAGGGTTATGGAGGAATGCACCGGTAGATGAAGTCGAGTGTCAAAGCGGTGTTACGGAGGAATGTATGTGAAGTCGAGTGTCAAAGCGGTGTTAGGAAGGACTCTAACTTAAGACGAATAAAGCAGGAATGTATATGCGGTCGATTATCAAAGTGGTGTCAGGGTTAGGTAGGTTTCTCAACTATAATGTTCAAGTTCATTTCAGCTATAAACAGCACCTGTAGATGGTGTTGGTGTACCAGCCATGGAGTTGGTGTTGTTGCACTCGAACTCCGAACTGACCTGTTCTACTGTGTACTGTGCTATACAGTTTTGGCAACGAAAATGCTCAGTTCTTGTGTCAAACTCCCGCAACCAGCTTGCACAAGTCGAATATCAAAGCGGTGTTAGGGAGGAATGTATGTGAAGTCAAATGGCAAGCGGTATCAGGGACGAACTTACATTTATTCGAGTGACAAATTGGTGTTAGAGAGGAGTGTATGTGAAGTCGAGTGTCAATTAAAGCGGGTTAGGAGTTAGGGTTAGATAAGTTTTGTAACTATAATGTTCAGGTTCGTTTCAGCTATCAACAGATTTCTCCATCAGAGTGTATCTGCAGTTGTGTGTCAGATCGGGGTTAGGGAGGAATGTACGAGAAGTCGAATGTCAAGGGGATTAGGGAGGAATGTACATGAAGTTGAGTGTCAAAGCGGTGTTAGGAGGGAATGTACGTGAAGTCGAGTGTCAAAGCAGTGTTAGGGAGAAATGTAAGTGAAGTTGAGTGTCAAAGTGGTCTTGACGGGCACTGTACATGAAGTACTGTTTCAAAGGTGTGTTAGGGAGGAATTTACTTGAAGTCGAGTGTCAATTAAAGCGGGTTAGAGCTTAGGGTTAGGTATGTTTCATAACTATCATGTTGAGGTTCGTTTCAGCTATAAACATTTCTCCACCAAAGTATACCTGTAGTCCAGTGTCAAAGCGGTGTTAGGGAGGAATGTATGTGAAGTCGAATGTCAAAACGTTTAGGGAGGAATGTACCTGAAGCCAAGTGTCAAAGGCGGTGTTGGGGAGAAATAATGTAAACTCGAGTGTGAAAGTGGTGATAGGGAGGAATGTACGTGAAGTTGAGTGTCAGGGCGGGGGTTAGGGAGGAATGTATGTGAAGTCAAGTGTCAAGGCGGTGTTAGGGAGGAATGTATGTGCAGTCGAATGTCAAAGCGATGTTAGGGTTAGATATGTTTCATAACCATCATGTTCAGGTTCATTCCACTTATAAACAGTGCCTCTAGTTGTGTGTTAAATTGAGGTTAGGGAAGAATTTACATGAAGTCGAGTGTCAAATCGGTGTTGGGGAGGAATGTTTCTGAAGTTGTGAGTCAAAGCAGTCTTAGGGAGGAATGTATGTGCAGTCGAATATCAAAGCGGTGTTAGGGTTAGGTATGTTTCATAACTATCATGTTCAAGTTCGTTCCAGGTATAAACAGTGCCTGTAGTTGTGTGTCAAATCAGGGCTAGGGAGGAATGTACGGGAAGTCGAGTGTCAGATCGGGGTTAGGGAGGAATGTATGTGAAGTCGATTGTCAAAGCGGTGGGTTATGTATGTTTCAGAACTATCAAGTTTGGGTTCATTTGAGCTATCAAAATCGTAAGAATTTTTCCATGGAAGTGTACCTGTACTTATATGTAAAAGCGGGGTTATGGCAGATTGTACATGAAGTCGAGTGTGGAAGCGAGATTTGCGAGGATTGTATGTGGAGTCGAGTGTCAAAGTGGAGTTAGGGAGGAATGTGTGTAAAGTCGGTTTTAATGAGGAATATACCTGAAGTACCTGTACGTGAAGTTGAGTGTGAAAGCAGTGGTAAGGAGAAATAGTGGTGAAATTAAGTGTCGAAGCAGTGTTAGGACTTTGGGTTAGATATGTTTCATATCTTACAGATTCCTTTCAACTATCAAAATCAAACAATTTCTCTACTAAATGTAATCTAACGCCAAAGCGAGGTTCGAGAGTGATGTACAAGTCAAGTGTCAAAATGATGATAGGAGGAATGTACATGAAGTTGGGTGTCAAGCTCGTGTTGGACTGGAATGTACGTGAAATCGAGTGTCAAATCTGTAGGAGAGCAATGTGAATGAGCTGCAAATAATGTCACAGACTCTGACAGTGTAGTGATGAAGAGAACAAAGAGTATTAGGTGCAAAGTCTCTGCCACCGACTGTCACGGACAATGTGATGCAGATCACAAAGCCGCTGTCACTGACAAGGGAGTGTAGAAGCGTGCAAAGACCCTGCGACTGACAAGTTGATTCAGAAGACTGCAAATCCGCTGTCAATGACTGGGTTATTTAGAAGACTGCAAAGCCACTGTAAATGACAAAGTAGCGTAGACGACCGCAAAGCCGCTATGACTGACAAGACAATGTAGAAGACCGCAAGCCGTTGTCACTGACAGGCTGATGTATAAGACCGCAAAGCCGCTGTCAGTGACAAGGTAGTGTAGAAGATCGCAATGCCGCTGTCTCTGACAATGTAGTGTCGAAGATAACAAAGATGAATGGATGATACCTTTTGCAGAAAACCGCTAAGCCGCTGTCATTGACAGGGTTATGTAGAAGACCGCAAAACCGCTGTCACTGAATAATGTCGTGTAGAAGCCCGGAAAGCCGCTGTCACTGACAATGTAGTGTTGAAGACAGCAAAGATGACTAGATGATACCTTATGCACAAGACCGCATAGCCGCTGTCAATGAAAGGATTATGCAGAAGACCGGAAAGCCGCTGTCACTGACAAGGTAGTGTTGAAGATAACAAAGGCGACTAGATGATACATTATGCAGAAGACTGCTAAGCTGCTGTAATTGACAAAGTAGGGCACAATAGCGTAAAGCTGCTAAGACTGACAAGACAATGTAGAAGACTGCAATGCCAATGTCACTGATATGGTCATGTACAACAACGCAAAGCTGTTATCAATGACAGGGTTATTTAGAAGACCGCAAAGCCGCTGTAATTGAAAAAGCTTGCAAGAGTGCAAAGCCGCTATGACTGACAAGATAATGTAGAAGACCACAAAACCGTTGTCACTGACAAAATGATGTATAAGACCGCAAAGCCGCTGTCACTGACAGTGTAGTGTTGAAGACAAGAAAGATGACTAGATGATACCTTATGCACAAAACTGCAAAGCCGCTGTCAATGAAAGGATTATGCAGAAGACCGCAAAGCCGCTGTCACTGACAAGGTAGTCCAGAAGACCGCAAAGCCGTTGTCACTGATAATGTAGTGTTGAAGATAACAAAAATGAATGGATGATACCGTATGCAGAAAACCGCTAAGCCACTGTCAGTGAAAGGATTATGCAGAACACCGCAAAGCCGCTGTCACTGACAAGGTAGTGTAGAAGACCGCAAAGCCGCTGTCACTGACAAGGTAGTGTAGAAGACCGCAAAGCCGCTGTCACTGACAGTGTCTTCTGGAAAACCGCAAAGCCACTGCCAAGATGATGTATAAGACCGCAAAGCCGTTGTCACTGACATGGTAGTCCACAAGATCGTAAAGCCGCTGTCACTGACAAGGTAGTGTAGAAGACCGCAAAGCCGCTGTCACTGGCAAGGTAGTGTAGAAGAGTGCAAAGCCGCTGTCTCTGACAATGTAGTGTTGAAGATAAAGATGACTGGATGATACCGTATGCAGAAACCCGCTAAGCCGCTATCAGTGAAAGGATTATGCAGAAGACTGCAAAGCCGCTGTCACTGACAAGGTAGTCCAGAACACTGCAAAGCCACTGTGACTGACAAGGTAGTGTAGAACAGCGCATGTGGTCAGTATAGGCGAGGTAGAAAAATCAAATGAACTCCCAACTACAGATTCATTTAACAATGTGGTGTATAATGTTGTCACACTTCGTTTCATTAAGATACTGGCAAAGGAAGTAGGCAAAACTGTTTTTCGTGACACGCATGTATTTTCCAATACAAGAAGATAACTTTGTGGGTGAAGACAATGGTAAAACTGTACAAGAAGACAACTGTACTACCCTGTTAAACTATGCTTCTTCTCTGGTGCTCCCTTACATGAAGTACCGACCGTGCGGAGTGATCCCTGCGATCTTGTCCGACAAGTCACTGTTGTTGAATTAAGTTGTTTTTCATGTCTTCTCATCAACTTTGACGCCACATATTTGTGATATGACCCCAAATTTTGAACATTTGACTGATGAATGTTTTCTTTGTTAATTTATTCCGCGCTACGGCCTTAGTTCGTGTAGCACTCTGCTTTGGCCACAGTATCGCTGTGGGCTTGTGTCGGTGTACGTGAGGATCGAGTGGTCCCACTGTTGCCATTCCTAGTATTTTTTATTCATGTTATGCCTATGTGGATATCGTGACTTTTAACGTTTTCACATTTTGACCGCATTTTTTTTGAAAGCCCATGTGAGTGGTAACCCTATATCCTCTTCCAAGTGACGCTTGGTTTTCATGAGATAGCACTTTCCCGTATCAATGGATCAACGTCAGCTCCCCAGTCTTATTGTACATTGCGAGACTTTTAACAGGACGATATGGACGACAGATTAGGACCCAATATGACCCACATTTCTCCAAGAAAGAATCCCATTCGCATCGGAAAATGCACTTTTCTACCACTGAAATTGAGTTGTGGATGTGCAGTCTGATCTATTCAGTATTATTCCCTGAATATTTCTGAGAGTGTACTGCAAGGAAATGTTACACTCTCAAAAATATTCAGATAAAAGTCCTGAACTGATCAGGTTGTATATTCACAACTCAATTTCACGGATTTGGCTGAAATTTATGCAGGGTTGATTACCTGAATTTCAGGAAAAAGATCCCTGAATGAGAGGATTTTCCCTGAAATTCAAGCAAAGTTGTCACCCTGATTAGTAAGTTCCCGACCCTATTCAGGTACGTAAAGTCCCCTAAAATTCAGGTAATTTAGCTTTAATTCATGGTTGATATACCTGAATTTCAGCAAATTATCCCTGGATTTCAGGTGAACTCCCTGAAATTGACTTGTGGATGTGCAACCTGATCTATTCAGGATTATTCCCTGAATATATCTGAAAGTGTAAGCTTGGTACTGTGAAGTCCTGATTAAAAGGTCCTGTTAAGTTACCAATCAGTATTCATTCGTCATTTCGTAAATAAAATGTGTGGCTTTTGACTGGTGGTGCATCTGATAACCGAACACTTCCACAAGGAGGCTTTCCTACCAGTATTGCCCCTTTGTTTGGTTGACTCAAAACTAAAACACAGATGAACCGGGGTTCTTCTCACCACACCCAGCATCCGACCGTCCGGCCGGTGAACGGTTGTCATCCAGCGTACAAATTTCCTCTGAGGTTTTGGGCAATATTGCGAGATATTCAGTCACAGGAAATAACAGTCGTATTTCCAATGGCGCTGTTTCATGGGTGGACACCTTGCACTTCGAAATATTAAACTAAACGGGGAGCGATGCTGTTGTCCCAAAGACGTTTCGTTTTGCAGTTGCCCGCATCCTCTTATCATTATATCGGTATTTTTTATGATGAATAATTCTTTCAATTTCAAGGTTGTTTGCAAATCGCCCAAACATTAACTAGATTAATTAGTATAATTATGGATATTTTTTAAAAAGTAAAACCTACGGAGGACTACCATGATGCTATATACAGATGCTTACCACCGTAAATATGAAATAATTATTGGGATGATGACGGTCAAGGAATGAATATCCTTAAATATTGCCCATAATCTCAGAAGATTCAGTGTGAAAGGATAGAGTGTCCCAGGTAAGAATGGCTCGTTCTCTTTCGGACAATATGTATTACCTAAATTGCAAATCAGGAAAACATGTCTAGATAGGTTACTCTGAAAAACGACGTAGAAATTCATTTGGATAAAGAATAATGGTAAGTGATAAGGATTTGATGTAAAGTCCGTCATTATGTCTTGTGTACACTGTTGATAGCTTGTCTCTTGTAAGAAACCATCTTCGTTTCTATTATTTTTATTTCATGCTCAACTCTCATACGAAATAGGTCTTTCAGTTATTAACTCGGAAATTCTTTCACGGACGACGGCTGTATATTGAATGTCGGATATAAAGCTTGCTAATTAGACATGAACTGGACATTTTTACACCGGCTGAAAAAGCCTTGTTTTTATTGTGAGAATAAAAGTTAAGGGGGGGGGGGGGGGGGGGGGGGGCGTACGATATCAATCTTAATTGGATTGCACGGGAATATTAATTCAACATACTACAAACTTGCTATTATTATATCAGTATTTTTATTTAAAGAATGATTACTCAGCCTCCAAAATCACGGATTGGCCAGATGTCGTGCATTTCAGGTTTCAGTTATGCAAATTTTAGCGTTTGAAGACAAACAGTTTGCAATCTTGAGGCCCTGTGAGGCTTCTATGTAAGCCGTTCACAAGTCTGGACGGGCTTGTAGACCAGCTCCAAATGAGTCTGGTGCACTTAGAGATTCGCGGACATCCGTTATCAGGTTTTAGCGGACTTTGAGATTTGCATTAAATCTCGACGATATTGATTATGGGTTGATGACAGTTCTCCTACAACAATGATAGACGGATAAGCAATGACGTGAACTGTACTTTTTCAGTTGAGCTTTGTTTTGTTAAAAAATTCGCATTATTTCATAATGTGATAAAACGCCTTAACTATGCAAGCAGTCATCGCATTTTGTCACAACTGTTACATTTTGTAGAATGAAGAACATGATCATCGGCGATGCTTAATGCTTTTCTTCCAAAATGAAAAGTTATCACTTGAATCACCAAATTCATCCACACATTATGAAGCATCTCTGTCATGTGCCAGACAACACAATTAAAGTTCGATATAATGAAGAATTGATAAATCCGTAGCCTGGTTATTTTCATATATCTACCGAAAAGTTTCTTTCGAATTCAATTGTCACGAGGCCTCTCTACAAAGGCTGGCTACTTGGGTACAAAATTTTAGTTGGTAATCTATGGTAATAATAATTAAACTAATAGTTCTCATTTTCGCAGCTAATTGCGATGTTTCCAAATTCAAAGACAATACTCTCTAAAATAATTAGATTGAAATTCAGTCTATCAGATTGAAGTTAGTGATCAATCTTTTATTGGATTGAAAATATTCAATCTAATAGATTGAAAACGACAAAATGAATCTGTTGTAGACAGAAAATTCAGTCTACTAGACTGAAATTTTCAATCTAATAGATGGAATATTCAATCGAATAAATTGGTCACTAATTCCAATCTGATAGATTAAATTTTCAAACTAATTATTTTAGAGAGTATCCTCCCTTTTATGCTTTTTACCATGCATCAGGGAGGGCTCGGAATTTCTCAGGGTACGGCTTCTTGTTATTATTTTGAAACAAAAGTAATACGTGTTGACTATATTGTTCTACTATTTTCACAGCTGTTTCCATGTTTGGACCTGAGAATGAAAGCGTATTTGCCTAACTGTAGAGATGGCCATGTTATAAGACTGCAGGCCCAATAATGGAGCCCTGGACGACCCCTTCCCTTAAGGCTTCCCAAGTACTAAACACCGATCCAATTTTAACACGATGTCTTCTGAAGCTCAAATAACTATCCAAAATAACAAAATTATTTCAACACCATTAGAAGAAGATTAGTACCCCGAAGAAACTTTGACGCATATGTAAATGACTCGGGTGCGCCAATTTTTTTCGAGATGATCCTTTACAGCATTATCAAACAGATATCTCGATGATCATTGTGCTCCAAACGGTCCTCAAAGCTATTATTCCATATGTAGATGCCATGGGTTCTCCATTTGCTTCCAAGCTCATTTTCTCGTAAATAGGTGTTTCGTCTACATTTTGCGTCGACATGCACCATATCAGTGCGTTTTGTCCAAAGTTAAGACACTTGCATTGTGTTTTGTCACAATTTTTGCATTTTGCGCACAATCTGTGTTTCTGCATGTATGTTTTGAATCGTGTTGTCACAATAGTTGTGACAGAACGCGTACAGTGTTCACGCGTTTTGTCCTATTGTGACAAAATGCGAAGTCTGTGAAAAAACGAAACGCCAATGTAATTATGTATGAATTGTAAACATCAATCTGCGCCTTCAGTAGTATGTAATTTTGATAGATATTCACCAATGAGTAAGCATAACGATACTGTAATTCCTGGTCAGTAATTTCTAATATTTAAATACGCTAATCCTCAACATTCTCATTTAAATGTAAACTGTACATCAAAGAATTTGGGATAGTCAGAAAAAAACATTGCTAGGAGGGGGACCGAATTGATCATTAAATATACGGAGTAAGAATAGCTATCCAGAGAGTAATCAGGACCACGTCTGACTGAATCTCTCCACCACGATATCCATTTCATTAATAATTGGGATATAGATTAATGACGTGAATCGTTGACGAGAGAAAGGAGATTTAGGTTCGAAATTAAAAGATTGAAACTTATGGCTTATGGCATGCAGACTCAGAGTGATATTCACACTGACACAATATTATATTCAAGCGTATAGCTCGTCACTCAATATTCAACCCTCGTTCATTGGATACTTTTCGCGTCCATAATCGAAAAACCTAATTTGCACAACTGTTTTGTTCAAAGCCAGAGACATTTGGTCCGCCTGAATACATGCTGCTAAATCTATCACAAGACGGGATCGATTTTCTTCATTACTTATAAGATGCGGTGTTTAATCCATGTTACGTACATGTACATGTATGGTAAGAACGGCGGAGGGCACGAAGGTATGACTGGAAGAATCTGAATGGTTACAATTTCCCATGAGTGTGTTTGAAACCACATGTGAAAAGTAGACAACGACTCTTCATTAGACCCTGGAAACTTCGGTCAGTGAAAAGAATATTAGATCATGACGACACATCATCGTCTATTCAGAATTAAAAAAAAATCCAAAAGAAAAGGTCAACGGTCAAGTTCAATGTGACCAAGAATCAGTAAATCATTAGAATCATTAGAATCAGTGTAAATATGACGGAGAATGAAGTGCTTGGCTGGCGTTGGGATCACAGGTATCTGTTCTGAATACGAATTTACATTATATAAATACTCCCTTGTCTGGTGATCACATAGTTCGACATTTTCCAACAGATGGCTTGACAGGGTCATTGCATCATCACTCTGAAGTAGTTGTATCTAATACCGCTTAAGCCGGTGCTGGGAACCGTGTGGTCATGTCATTCAAGATGTCCACATGAGCACCTACAATAAAAGCGTGGCTGGGATACAAATCATCACAGGGATAACTTTCGGTTCTTCTGACGTTTTCAGAACTATGCCGTAAGTATATTTGTCTGTGGGTTCATATGACTTTTGTCAGTACGCCGGCATCGTTTTCCACCACCGTTTAAATCTTGCGTTTTATGAATAAAATATCAAATTGGCTCGAATATAACAAATTAAATTTGAATATAGCAAAAGAAAAACCAAAAAAAAACAACAACAAAACAACAAAGCATGTTGTTTGGTACAAAACCGAAAACAAATGGCACATGCATTGATGTAAGAGTGAGTCGTAATGTGGTCGAATGTGTCACTGAATTGACATATCTTATTATGATTCTACCAGCAACTGAGAAGGTCTCTAAAAAGATATCTGTATCCTAACCCTTATTCTTGAGTTTTCTATGGATACTCCCAAAAGTGAGGTCTAAAATCAACTGAGATGGCGACCAATTTATGACAGTTGAAATTATAATATCTCGCTCCAGAATATTTATGTAATGTAAGTCCTGTAGGGGTATGCTTACCTACAATACAGGAGAGACATAAAACAACAATATGTTCTCTTTAGAGCAGCTCTGTGTTTTAATGACCTGCAAATTGATTGTAAAAAGTCTCTTAATTTAGATCGTTCCAAACATTTAGCGAAACAACATCATTTTAGCTGAATTTTATTTCTAGATATATGTGTTAATTGGTTATTTTTCTATAATGTATTTATTTTATTTTTATTATTAATTTAGCTCGATTTAACGAAGTAAATGTTTATATTTTCTATTTCACTTTACTTCTTAACTTGCAAATATCGAACTAATACTTCATTTACCAGTTATGTAATTGTCGTAATTTACATCTTAACTTGTACTCTTTCTTACTTCATATTTACTTTATAGATGTTTAATTGTCGTATTTTCACTTTATATTTACCTACTGGTCTATATTTGTTGTATTTAATTTTATATTTATTTACTAGATCTTTAATTGCCGTACTTTCACTTCATATTTATCAACTAGATTTTTTGCCTTTCATTCTTTTTGTTTGTGCAACTACCCTGTCTTTTTACTTGTTATATATTTATTGTATTACCAGCAAGGCTGGAGAGAACAGAGCTTCGGCACTGACGGCCTTTGCTGGACAAAAAGATGAGAAATAAATAAATCATAACTAAAATGTCGATGTAGCGTATTTTTGATTATATCTTCCAGCGAAAGCAATCGAAACACCCCAAGACCGGTTATTATCGAATCTTTTGTATTTGTATCCCCAGAACTCTAAATGACCCAGAGGTTCGCAATGCTGTATCTATTGATTTGAAATTCACGGAGCCGCTGGGTATTTATTACAAGTACGCGAAATCAATAGGAAGTAATATTGTAATGCCATCAAATAGCTTGATGGAGCGAATACACGTTCGGTACCTCTATACGTGGTACTGTGGGCCATCGACATTCATCTGTATACCATGTAGTCATACTGTGACTGGCAACCTTGATACGGTGTGCAATATGGACCTTTAAATATTGTTGGTGAAGGGATTTAAGTTATCAGAGCCGAGAAATATCAGTCTCGTGTCCGGTCAAAAGTTAATCATTAGCGCACTTGAATAGTACGTTTTTGAGAGGTCGGTGCGAGAAACAATGGAGCCTAAAGTACCACAGACTGGTTGAATCTTTCAAAGACAAGGTTTTCAATACTATTCGCCATATCGACAGACAAACCCTTCCCCAAGAAAAACACAATGTAGTTCTTGAAGACCTCCAAAGTGAATTCGTTATTGCTTCAGCAGACAAGGCCCCAAATAATATAATATTTATATGTAAATACTAGTATTACCAGGTGCTGGTTAATGTGTTAAGTATACCTATCCTATCGGCTTCTGCATGTATCGAATTACTTCTCCACTGGAACTTATTTGGAAGGTGTATTCAAGAAACACAAGTGGTTGCTCAAGGAAAGAAGTGTTTCTCTTCCTATCACTCATACCCATATACCAAAATTGTACTGGACATCCAAAATGCATAAAACTCCATACGAATTAGATTTATATAGAACTTTGTTAACAAGAGCCCCGCAATCAAATACATGATTTTGGGGAAATTATTAATTGTTCTGCTATAACAAGAAATCGTATGTCGAATGCATGTGGATACTTAATTACTCAAGAAATCTTGAGAACTAGCCGAAAAAGGACACATACCGGATAGACATGTATCTACTTGGCATTTCTGTACTCTCTATAATATTAGTCTTCATCTGATCCTCATTGAACACTTTAGCTCATTAATAACATCGGTGTTCAATAAAACTGGTCACCGGATGGTTAATGTCAGAAGGCATAAGCATTTCCTAAGTTCTACTGTACATAAAGGATATCATTCTTGGGATGTTCATTTGTTGATAGAAATTCGGCAATGCCATATACCAAGAGCGTATAAGTATACAAATGAATAGAATTTGTGCACCCCTTTGACAGATATATATCTATTCCCGTATGAATACGCTTATATGCAGAATTTGTCCAAATGTAGCCTTCCATAGCCCTTCCTTCTTCTACCACTGAATAATCCGTAAATTAACGACGATGTGATATACATCCTTCATTGTATTTGAAGACAACTATAGTCCAGCTGGAAAGTCATATCGGCACATTCACAAACGTGACAGGGTTTTCTCTGACGTTCATTTTACGACAAGAGATACGATTGTAAAGTTGAAATAGATAACTACCCTTTTCTGGATAGTAACATTCCAGAAGGCCCTGCATACAGCGTATGCATATATCGCCTTTTAGATTGTTAGATTATGTGTAGACTGTGTCGATTTCAATCAACACCAGAGAAAATTATTGCCGAAACTTTTCAAATAGGGCTATACCACCAAACGCCTCAACGTTTCTCAAATTTTGTAATAAATACGGTACACTGACGGCAACGTATAATCGTAGCGTGCAATTCTGGCGCTACGTTTCGTAACTTGTGTCTAATTCTGCTTAGCTCAGGGGTAGGAGCCGTTTGAATATCATACCGGGACAGGAGATACATACTCTAGAAAACGACTTTGGATATTCATTTTGGTAAGGAATAATGACTAATGATTAGAATTTTATGTAAAGAACATCATCATGTCTACCTGCCATCATTTAAAGATGTTGACCGCTTGTCTCTTGGAAGAGACAATCTTGTGTTATATTTACTTTATACACACACGAAATAGGGTTTTCGATTATTGCCACACAATTTTTTTTATAGGGGATTGGTTTAATGTCACACTCAAGATTGTTTCACTCATATGTTGACAGTCAGTTTGGTTGGTGGAACAAGCCGGAGTACCCAGAGAGAACTCACGCCCATGACGCTTCAGCGGTGTGAGACTAGCGGTCGCCAGAGAAGCGCCTTAGATCACACGGTCATCGAGGGTCCCTACATTATGGGCGACGACTGAATATTGAAGGCCGGATTTGACGCTTGCTATTTACTCCTCGGCCAATCGCAGTAAACTCAGATATAATATCACAGAATATTATATCTGAATTCAGTCCTATATAAATCCCGTGCGAGTTTGAAACTACTATTGTTAGCCATTCAGATGGATAGCTTGTTGAAACTATTTCAAAATCACACCCACAGTAATTACACACGGTAGCTCGTGGTCTAATATATAAAAATTATCCTGAAACAGGTTACAAATATGGCATCATTTCCAGACAGGTTCCGTAAAGATCAAAGCGTTTACTCCCGCCGAAAAGTCTGGCTTTTTTAGGGGTAGAAAATAGTAAACGATTGTGCCGTGCGAAGATGTTAATCTCCGTGAAGTAAACGTCAATCATTGTCAGAGAGAAAAAAAGGTTGAAATGGTCGTGATTGGCTTATTGTGGGATCTCGTAGAATATCGGCGAACATTTCGCACGAAGTTTTCATAGCGTTACGCCTAGATGATATTCCCCTGATTTAACATCTTGGTTTACCTAGATTGCTCCTCGGCCGTCTGTTTGTACTTATTACCACAATATCTCGTGAACGATTATTATCAGGCTTTATTTGTAGGTTTATTGTCTTGGTGAGAAATTTCACCTGCACGACGTCGTCACTTTAAATTAGTTAGTGGGTTTAACCAACACCCCCAATAGTATACATAGTTTACGTACAGTTCTGTATGCATTACCTCTGAGAGCTTAAATTTAGATCATATATTCAGAAATATACAACAATCTGCGTCTTCAGGAAATATAACACCACCCAAAATCACTAAAGTATGTCAAGATATAGCGTATTTTCGGTCGTCCAGTGAACATAATCGAAACATCTGAAGATCGGCTTTTCTTGAAACTCAACTACTTGGATAAAGGACTGGACATTATTAATTTACCTCGAATCCTGAATGATCCAGAGGTACGCAACGCTGTACCAAACTATTTTAAGTTCACAGAACCTCCTTGCATTTCATATTAGCATACTGATTCTATAGCCACCAAAATATTCAATTACTCCAACGCTGTCAAGGAGTTTGACTGGAACTTATACACGTCAGGAGGCTATAGTTGTGATTGTGAATCGTTGAACTTTATCTATACACCATGCAAACATATTGTGACTGGTGACCTTGATGTGGTGAGTGATAATGACCTAATATTACTCCTGATGAAAGGATCTAAATATAGAGAGCCGAGAAGAATAAATCTGAAGGCCGACCAGAATCCTGTCTGCGTTGGAGCAGTACGTTATTGATTGGTCTAAGCGAGAAAAAGTTGAACCTACAGTACTCGCTGATTGGCTGGACCTCACAAAGAGCAAGGTCGTTGAAACAATCCGTCATATTGACAGAAGTACTCTTCCCCAAGCAAAACAAGTACTGAGAAACCTCAATTCGCAAGAAGTTCTAGCAATTATCCAGAGTAAATTCGTCATAGTCCCAACAGACAAAGCTTCAAATAATATAATATTCATATGTAAATATTACTATTACCGGGAGCTGGTTAAAGAATTGAGTGTAGACATATCATCATCAAATACGTCTACTTACCCTCAAACTGCATTTACTCTGGAAGATTCATTTAACAATCACAAAACGTTTCTCAGGGAAAGAGGTATTTGTCTTCCAACCAATCATAACGACATACCAAAAGTATACTGGACTCTCAAAATGCATAAATCACCATACAAAGCTGGATTCATAGCTGGTTCTAGAAGCTGCACTACCAAGCTTCTTTCAACCCAATTGAAGGGGGCCCTTCAGGAGGTAAAAGCATTTTGGGAAAGGTATTGCGCCACTATTTCTAAAAACTCTGGCGTTGAATGTATGTGGATATTGAAAAACTCAAAATGTTTTACGGAAGAACTCGATGCTAAAGGTCACATACCGTATAGACATGTATCCACATGGGATTTCTCGACTCTCTAAACTATAACCCCTCATCAGGACCTTATTGACCGTCTAAGTTCATTAATAGTATTTGTGTTCAAGAAAACTGATCGTAGATATATTAATGTCCGAAGCCATAAAGCATCCTTTGGCTCTACTATATACAAGAGATATCAATCATGGGATTTTTTTTATAGAGTTGCTTAAATTTCTCATTAAACATATCTATTTGAAATTTGGCAACACAATATATCAGCAGCATATAGGTATTCCAATGGGTACTAATTGTGCATCCCTGTTGGTTGACCTGTATCTGTTCTCTTATGAATATGACTATATGCAGGCGCTTTCAAAAACCGATCCATTCAAAGCCCGTTCCTCCTCATTCACCAAACGCTATTGAGACGATCTTCTCGCTGTGGATAATCGCTGTATAAATGACGCAGTGAAGGATATATATCCACCTTCACTGAATTTGAAGGAAACTACAGATAGTCCTACAGGCACACCATATTTAGATCTATATCTCTATAAAAATGAAGCGGGCATTCTCTCTCGTCGACTCTCTAAGATGATTACAATTTCGACATCGTAAACTATCCCTTTCTGGATAGTAATATTCCAGTGGGACCTGCATATGGCGTATACATATCTCGCCTAGTAGCATTTGCGAGATCCTGTGTTAAATGTGATGTTTTAATCAACGTCACAAAACATTGTTGCAGAAACTTATAAAACAGGGTTATTCCACCAAGCGCCTCCACTCAAATTTCTCAAGTTTGGCGATACATATCGCATGCTGATAGCAAAATACGAGCGTAGGGTGCCAGATCTATGGCGTTACGTTTCGTAACTTGTGTCTAATTCCGCTTAACCTGGGGCTAGGGGCCGTATGAACCCATGTACTTCAAGATCCTCATGGTGCTCATATGAACAGACACAATCAAAGCGTAACTGAGAAACATCACTCTCTAGATGACGACTTTATAACGATTATTATGGATTAAGAATACTGATCAGCGATACGGATTTTATATTTTTGGAACATCATGATGTCTTGTTGACATCATTGAAAACTGTTTACCGCTTCTCTCTTGCAGGAAACTAGCCTATGTTTATGTATACTATGATTGTGTTTTTGAATTTGGTGCTAATACTGTTATATGGAATATGGAATGTCTTTGGATTATGAACGCGGATATTTTTTAATGGACGACGGCCGAATTATGAATGACGGACTAGACACTTGTAATTACAGGTTAGTTTTTTTCTGGGTATTGTTGCATTTACCCTATTTACTCCATGTTGAAGCGTTCCCTCCATCAGTCTCCCTCGATGCTCATTCATTAAAATCAGATGAGTTAATTATTTAAGCTGACCGTCAACGCAGCTTCCAAGCTAGCGTATCTAATTCCATTTAAATAGGTGGTAGGGACCGTGTTCTGACTTCATATCTTCACATGAACATCTGCAATAAAAGCGCGGCTGAGATACTAAGGCTACGTACAAGAATCCTCCGTATTCTAGAGTCTGAATTTGAAGTGCCGAGAGAAGCGTTCCTCTGGAGTCATATGGTTGGTAATTTATTCGCCAGACGTCGTCAACTTTTCTCAGTTTCTCAGCCAGAAATATACAGATGACTGACTTTGACCTATTTTATCAAGATCAAAATCTATTAGTTTCGACATGTTTCGAAGGATTACAGTTAGGCCCTCCAAATTCATACCTCATACTCAAATGATCTTTGACTAGAAAGCTTTTCAGTTGGCTGACTTTGTCCGATTGGTTCAAGGTGAAATTCTAGTTATTGTAATATCTCGAGGGATCATGGTTTAGGCTCTCCAAATTTCCACTACAGTATATGCATCTCGTGTTTGATTAGAAGCCAATTCATGTTGTCCGATCTCGAACTATTATATCGAGGTCAAATTCAAGCTACTGTGATATATTTTAAGATTAAAGCTAGACTTTCTTAATTCATACTACGGGTTATGGGTTAGAAGCACATACAAGTTGACAGATACTTTGTGTATAAGGGTATCTTCATTTATGATTCTAGTTTTAGCTTTTCCACATTCACATAATGTGCAACTGGATCAGTTTAACGAAGATCCACAGTCACTTCAACTGTTACGATATTTTAGGAAGGATCTTAGCTAGAATCTCAAAATGTGTGTTTTGATTTCTAGGGGAAGACCCCGGTTTGAGTCCCTATGGCCTTGACCGTTTGTCCTGAAATGGTAAGAGGGTCCAGCTGCATCTGAATGTCAAGAGACATTTGGAGACAAAAGAAATCATAATCTAAGTTGTAAATTGAAGTAGACACATAAAGCTGCTAAGTATTCTGTAGTAAAAAGGGAGTTCAGCGGCATTGCCACGCTTCTGATAGTACATATGAACTCACAAAGAAATATATCAGGCCAACTGATATCATAGTTTGAGTGTCAGTGGCCTGGAAACCAATACGATTTCAGTATCTAAGGATTCAGTAGGCCTCAATACGCACGGAACGAACACAAAGATGTAACAAATTCCCGGCTCTGTATCGCTTGACTTTGATCTTCCAATTTGGAGCTGCTTCTTCGTCTCGTGGTTGTGAATATCTATAGTATATTGCGGATACATGTGCTCACTGTTTCTTGACGAATACCATTACCATAAATATTACATCTTGTGGAGTGAAAAAATTAGCATTTCACAGTGGCGAAAACAGTTGATTTCCTTTTTTTGCATACTTTTGTGGTAGTATATTCTGGCGGTTTGAAAACATTAAAATAATTCAGATTTTGTGCGGCTTTTGGACTAAAGGTACAATGGAACTTTGAAATTCCTTCACGCTGACGTCACTCACGAAAAACGTTGCTGTCAGCTAAATTGAAGGTGATTAAATTACTAGCTAATTTCCTTCACTCGTGTCTCATGTACATTAATATTGATGACACCCAGCTTTGTCCCCCAAATAAGCGATTTTCATGTCGACTGGACACGCTTCCTCCCTTCTTCCCTTCAACAGAAAAGCAAGATTGATCGTGTGTCGAGCCGGCTTGTCCCGCCAGGCAGAGGTGATTGATTTACCAGTCAGTCATTGTTTTTCATGGTTTGTCATCAACTTTGACGCGACATACATGTATTTGTGATATGACCCTAAATTTTGAACATTCGACTTACGAATGTTTTGTTTTGTTTTGTTGATTTATTCGGCGCTACGGCCTTAGTTCGTGTTGCACACTGCTCTGGTCACACCGTCGCTGTGGGTATGTGTCGGTGCACACGCACGTGAGGATCGAGTGGTCTCACTATCGCCATTCCGAGTATTTCTTATTCCTGTTATGCCTGTTTGTGTCTTATTTCTTGTAATAATCTAAGGCATAATAATACACAAGTCATTCCCAAATATTTAGTTTGTTTTCTTTGGCGCATACATTTCGTATAGATTGAGTCAGTTGTTCTATCACTGCGATCACGGTGACATGTATTCACCCTACTGAATCGACAAGTATGATTATAGGTGAATGCACCAGTCCATTTGTCATGCGACCATGAACTGTAGGTCGGATCGCTTCACATTGAAGCCGCATAACAGCTGCAATGTTATAATGAGGCAACATATGATTATATATCAGATATGTCGACAGTCCATGGTAGCTACCATTTGTTTTGGCAACAGTCCATTTGGCGAATCATTGGATCAGACGATGTGCTCTCTGTGCATCATTCACAAGTGCATGTTGACCTACCATGGATTGTCGATCGGTCCGATGATGATACAATGGACTGTCGTAATATCAAACAGACAGAGAATAAACTATTAATGGTTCATATTCCTCTTAAACACACAAGTGGAAGGAATCGAGAGATGAATGAGTCAGTGATACATGAGGCAGGTAGTAAGTTCCCACGTGTTCATTTTGTGCTCATTTCCTCACACTATAAGTCGATGCTAATACCTACCATGGACTGTCTACCAACACCTAAAAACACCTCTCGCCGCAAAAATGTTAAATTTTTTTTGTTAACTTGAAATAGTAATAACCCTACATTTGGTGACAATATAGTACGATATCTCTCCTTCAAAAAATGACCGGACGCCAGTAACCATACCTGTCATCGATATGCTGAAAATCGTTTATTTTCGGCTGTGGTCACTGTCGTCTGGTCAGACACACGCCCACGCTTGATAACGAAAGCACCGAAAAACCTACCATTGACTGTGATTTGGTCGCTATATAGCTGAAATATTGCTGAATGCGACGTTAAACCCTAATTCTCTCTCTCTCTCTCCCCTGTGATTTGACACGTGACCGGCGGTTTTCACCTATAATCATACTTGTCGATTCAGTAGGGTGGTATTTGTGCGCTAATATCGATAACTTCAATGCTGTGACGTCATTTCTTATATCATGGCTGTGATGATATTTTAACTCTACCAGGCCTGGGAAGGGGGGGGGGGAGGCAAAATGGCCCCCTACCAAACTTTCTGCGCTATCTCCGGAACGACACAAAATCGAAAGCTGACACTCCCGTGACTTTATAGTTTATCATATTGGGGACATTTTGAGCCTATTTGCATAACCCCCCGAGGAGAGGATCATGGGTAAATTCAAGACGGCGTCCACATGGAGTACCAGAAAAGTGATGTTTTCGTCATTTTTCTTCAAAATTTCTGCTTTTCCGCCATTAAAAATGGGCAAAAACTATTTATTTCACATCACATTGATATTTACTAATTTATCATGCACTTTGTTTTGTGAAGAAATTGCATAAATAAAAAAATTGAAAAATCTGATCAAAAAGTCGACCAAAAATGCCGTTTTTGGAGATGACGTCACTGTGACCATATTTGATTGTTGTTACATTTTCTGGTAGAGCTTGACCCAAGGGTATAGTGTGGTAAATTTCAGCCCCTAGCTCAAGGGGTAAGAGTAAAAGACGGACAGGCAGCCAGATAGAAAATGACAACAATCAACCTTTTCTCTGACAGCGCCATCGCATCGACCCTTAAAATCGCATAGCGTCGACATGACGGCCTTGTGATTTTAAGGGTGGATCATGTCGATGCTTTTGGCCCTTTGAGGCTTTGCGATGTTGAGGGTCGACGTGACGGCCCTTTACATCGCAATCATGATTGCGATGTTTTCACATTTTGACCGCATTTTTGTCAGAGCCTGAGCCTATGCGAGTGGTAACCCTATATCCTATTCCAAGTGACGCTTGGTTTTCATGATGGTTAGGCTCGTGGGATAGCACTTCCCTGTATCAATGGGTCAATGTCAGCTCCCCAGTCTTATTGTACACAGCGAGACTTTTAGCAGGGCGACATGGACGACAGATTGGGACCAAATATCAAATATGACCCACATTTCCCCAAGGAAATCCCATTCGCATCGGAAAATGCCCCCTTTCTACCACTTTTCGAGTGTGCAAGCTACGACGCAAATGCCCATTCAACCCTGTCTGGATTGAACGATTTGAGGTGTACCGCAGCCTGGGGGGAGGGGGGGACATAAAGTACCCCCTAAATATTCTTGCTACCCCTAAGCCCAGAGCGCTGAAACTTACCACACCACATCTTTGAGTCAAGCTCTACTAGAAAATGTAATAAATCCAAGACGGCCACCAGGATGTCATCATCGGGACGGTATTTTCAAAAAGGCATCTTTGGAACGATTCTTTGGTCAGATTTTACAATTTTTATTAATGTGTTTTCTTGGCAAAAACTTGTTGTTAAATTAGTAAATAATAATCTGATATGGGATAAAATATGTCTTACCCACATTTCCATGCAGAAAAACACAAATTTTGAAGAAATCTGCCAGAAATAACACTTTTCTGGTACCGCACATTGCCGCCATTTTGAATCAGGACACTTGATGTTCCGAAATTATAAAATGCGTATCGCTGATCAGTATTCTTAATCCATAATAATCGTTGTAAAGTCGTCATCTAGAAAATGATGTATCTCAGACACGCTTTGATTGTAACTGATCATATGAACACCATGTGGATCTTGAAGTACATGGGTTCATACTGCCCCTAGCCCCAGGTTCAGCGGAATTAGACACAAGTTATGAAACGTAACGCTATAGATCGTGCACGCTTCGCTCGTATTTTGCTATCAGCATGCGATATGTATCGCCAAATTTGAGAAACTTTGAGTCGAGGTGCTTGTTGGAGTAGCCATGTTTTATAAAGTTCTGTAGCAATATTTTGTGACGTTGATTAAAATTGCCACATTTAACACAGGATCTAGCAAATGCTACTAGGCGAGATATGTATACGCCATATGCAGGTCCCACTGGAATATACTATCCAGAAAGGAATAGTTTACGATGTCGAAATTGTAATCATCTCTTTTGTCATAAAGTCGACGAGAGAGAATACCCGCTTCATTTTTATAGACATATAGATGTGCCTGTAGGGCTATCTGTAGTTTCCTTCAAATCCAGTGAAGGTGGATATATATCCTTCAGTGCGTCATTTATATATCGATTATCCACAGCGAGAAGATCGTCTATATAGCGTTTGGTGAATGAGAAGGAACGGGCTTTGAACGGATCGGTTTTTGAGAGCGCCTGCATATAGTCATATTCATAAGAGAACAGATACAGGTCAGCCAACAGGGGTGAACAATTAGTACCCATTGGAATACCTATATACTGCTGATATATTGTGTAGTGTTGCCAAACTTCACATAGATATTTTTAATGAGAAATTCAAGCAACTCTGTAAACGAAGAAACATCCCATGAATGATATCTCTTGAATGTAGTAGAGCTTAAGAATGCGTTATGGCTTCCGACATTAATATATCTACGATCAGTTTTCTTGAACACAGATGTTATTAATGAACTTAGACGGTCAAGAATGTCCTGATGAGGGATTGTAGTATAGAGAGTCGAGAAATCCCATGTGGATACATGTCTGTACGGTGTGACCTTTAGCATCACGTTCTTCCGTAAAACATTTTGAGGTTTTCAATATCCACATACATTCAACGCCAGAGTTTTTAGAAATAGTGGCGCAATACCTTTCCCAAAATGTTTTTACCTCCTGAAGGGCCCTCGTCAATAGGGTTGAAAGAAGCTTGATGGTGCAGCTTCTAGAATCAGCTATGAATCTAGCTTTGTATGGTGATTTATGCATTTTGGAGTCCAGTATATATTAGGTAGTCGTCATGATTGGTTGGAAGACAAATACCTCTTTCACTGAGAAACATTTTGTGATTGTTAAATAAATCTTCCAGAGTAAATGCAGTTTGGGATTAAGTAGACGTATTTGATGATGATATGTCTACACTCAATCCTTTAACCAGCACCGGGTAATAGTAATATTTACATATGAATATTGGATTATTTGGGGCTTTGTCTGCTGGGACTATGACGAATTTACTCTGGAGATTTGCCAGAACTTCTTGCGAATTGAGGTTTCTCAGTACTTGTTTTGCTTGGGGAAGAGTACTTCTGTCAATATGGCGGATTGTCTCAACGACCTTGCTCTTGGTGAGTTCCAGCCAATCAGCGAGTACTGTAGGTTCAACTTTTATTCACTTAGACCAATCAATAACGTACTGTTCCAATGCAGACAGAACTATCTTCTGGTCGGCCTTCAGATTTATTCTTCTCGGCTCTCTATATTTAGGTACTTTCATCAGGAGCAATTTTAGGTCCTTATCACTCACCACATCAAGGTCACCAGTCACAATATTTTTGCATGGTGTATAGATAAAGTTCGACGATTCACAATCACAACTATAGCCTCCTGACGTGTATAAGTTCCAATAAAACTCCTTGACAGCATTAGATTAATTGAATATTTTGGTGGCTATAGATTTAGTATACTTATATGAAATGCAAGGAACTTCTGTGAAATAGTTTGATACAGCGTTGCGTACCTCTGGATCATTCAGGATTCGAGGTAAATTTATAATGACCAGTCCTTTATCTAAGTAGTTGAGTTTCAAGGAAAACCGATCTTGAGATGTTTCTTTTCACCAATATGAGTTATATGCGCGACCGTATCTGCGCTTTCTCTACTAATCTCCGAGTGTGGTGTGCACACTAACGTCAGACCATGGCCATGCCACTATATGGCTCAACAAGTTCCATTCAACCTCAGCTTGGACTCAGTATGGCCGACATATACCCACATTACATCCAAGCCCCCCCTCCCACTTTACAAACACGCATGCATCCGTTCTACCCTAACTAAGCTTTCTGTACTACTGATGACTTCACAATGGCGCAAATATTGTCCCAAAGATTCACTGTGGTAAGATTCATCCCACTAATATTAGAGATGACGATAAGGATTCTTCGGGGGAAATGTATGGCAAAATCAGCCGCCCTAACCTCTCCCCCATAATGAGGATGCGATACACCCTAAATTGCTCAGGCCAGATAAGGTTAAATTGACGTAATTACGGAAAATAACTCGACAAGGGTATTACATCGAGAGCGTAACTAAATCGGGACTCACAAAGGAAATATGACTGAATGAGCACAATATAAGGCTAGATTCACATGGCGCTCACACGAAGAAACACAATCAAATCCATACTAAGAGGAATTCTACACAAGAAAGGCGTTTCTATTATTTGGAAAGAAACTAGGTTGTGTAAAACAGTCATATTTTATTATATAGTCGCTTTTAGCGCGAATAAAGCACTTTGATTATCAAATCCGGACTTTTTATTGGCAGCGGGTGGCTTATAAATTTGTTGACGCTTGTACAGATTTTGTACTACAGGACTAACTGATGTTTAGCCTTAGAACAAGATGTATCATCAAAGTTGAGTTCGATGGAAGCTGCATTCCGCGAATAAATCCTTTTGTGGGGCAATCACGTTTCAATCAAACTGATTGAAGTCTGAAATCATAATTAAATCTTATTTCTGATACTTCGATCTTTTATAATACGTTGGAGCCTTTGATCAGATACTATGATATTAATTGAAGACCATGTCGATATTACGTGCATTGCGATGGTAAGTGTCGACCATGTAGATATTTTGTCCTCTGCGATTTTAAGGATAGACATTTTTACCCTTAACGTCACATGGCGATTTTAAGGGCAGTCATGTCGACCCTTAACCTTGCATTGCTACGTTAAGAGTGGATGTGATGTTAAGGGCTTCTGCACGACGCAATGAGATATTTACACAAGAGAAATACTCGATGAACCTGACCCGGAACTGAAAAGCAGGGCCGTTTACTGTACTGTTCAACTCCTTACTATTCAGTGTCATGTTGGTAGCTTGTTGGTACGGCAAGGAAATGTTAAGCTTGGTACTGTGATGTCCTGACAGAAAGGAGCTGTGCAGTTATGAATCTGTATTCATTGGTCAGTAAATGACAGGCGATAGGTCATTTCGTAAATAATATGTGTGGTTTCTCACTGGTGGTGCATCTGATAACCGAACACTTTTTCAAGAAGGGTTTCCTATCAGTATTGCTGCTTTGTTTGGTTGACTCAAAACTATAACACAGATGAACCGGGGTTCTTCTCATCACACCCAGCATCTGACCGTCCGGCCGGTGAACGGTTGTCATCCAGCGTACAAATTTCCTCTGAGGTTTTGGGCAATATTTCGAGATATCCAGTCACAGGAAATGACAGTCGTATTTCCAATGGCCCTGGTTCATGGATGGACACCTTGCACTTTGAGATATTAAACTAAACTGGGAGCGATGCTGTTGTCCCAAAGACGTTTCGTTTTGCAGTTGCCCGCATCCTCCTATCATTATATCTATCTCTTATCATGAACAATTCTTTCAATTCCAATGTTCTTGGCAAATCACCAAAACGTTAACTAGATAAATTAGTAGAATTAAGGATATTTAAAAATAAAAAATAAAACCTATAGGCTACGGTGGACTACCATGATGCTATATGCAGATGCTTATCACCGTAGCCTAGAACAAATTATTGGGATGATGACGGTCATTTCCCAGGAATGAATATCTTTAAATATTGCCCATATTCTCAGAAGATCTAGTGTGAAAGGATAGAGTGTCTCAGGTAAGAATGGCTCGTTCGCTTCAGGAAAACGTGTATTGCCTAAATCAGGAAGACATGTCTAGATGGGTTACTCTGGAAAACGACGTAGAAATTCATTTGTTGGGACTCGTACGATATCAATCTTTTTCATTAGATTACACGGGAATATTAAGTCAACATACTGTGTGCAACCCGCAAACTTGTTATTATATCAGTATTTTTATTTAATGAATGATCTCTCTGCCTCCAAAATCACGGATGGTCCAGATGACGTGCATTTCCGGTTTCAGTTTTGCAAATGTTAGAGTTTGACGACAAGCAGTTTGCAATCTTGAGGCCCTATGAGGCCGCTCACAAGTTTGGGCGGGCTTGTAGATCAGCTTCAATGTCTGGTGCACTTGGAGGTTCGCGGATATCCGTTATCAGGTTTGTCAAAGTTATCAAAGTTATCAACTTTGAGATTTGTAGATAAACCTTCCTCATGTTTCGCCCTATTTAGGCCTTACAGATGTGCAATTCAAATGTCCTGAAGCTTGCAGATAAGTCGTTCAAAAGCCCCGACGCACTTTGTGTTGTGGACAAAACTTCCCATCTCTTGGCGCACTTTGTGACTCGCTGATAAGTCTTGTGCGCACTTTAAGGTCCTATGACGGGTCTTGGGGTGATTTGAGGCTTGTGGACGTGCCTTTGACAAGTCGCGGCGCACTTTGAAACTTGAGGATGGGCCTATTACCTGTTCTAGCGCACTTTGAAGCTTACATTTCTTAGCACTCTTCCGGACTCTTTCGCTTTACGCAGGCCTCCATGCATATTAAGACGAGCAGGTAGGCCTTTCATAGGTTTTGCATAACAGATTGCGATTCTTCTGATATTGGGTCCATTCCGGGAGTTGATTTCTTGACGCACTTTAAGGTCCTATGACAGATCTTGGAGTAACTTGAGGCTTGTGGATGTGCCTTTGACAAGTCGCGGCGCACTTTGAAACTTGCGCCTGGACCCATTACCTGTTCTAGCGCACTTTGAAGCTTGTATATATTTCGTTACTTTTCTTGATACTCTTCCGGACTCTTTCGCTTTACACATGCCTCCAGGCACATTAAGGCGAGCAGGTAGGCCTTTCATAGGTCTTGCATAACAGATTGCGATTCCTCTGATATTGGGTCCATTCCGGGAGTTGATTTCAAATTTAATCTTTGTTTATGCATTGATGTCACAGTCCAGATGTTCGTGGAACGCCTACATTTCCGCCCTGATGAAGTGGTTGTAGTTGTCATAGAATGAGACTCGTCACTTTCTCTTATCTGTTCGTCGTCCCTGCAAACAACCTGGTGAATGAATTTTAACAGCTCGCCTCGTATTGCCCTATTCATGAATCCGTATATCACAGGATTAACGGCCGCTGTTGAATACACGAGTAACACCGAAATCGTCTCGAATACATCGTCCACGCAGCGTCCCAGAAAATGAGACATGCAAACGATAAAATACGGCACCCAGCATGTAAAGTAGGCCGTGAATATAACAAGTATAGTCCTCGTAGCTTTACAGTCTAATCGGCGATACCTTAGCACGGAAGACACAGAGCCATGGGTTCTATTTCTCGTGGCAGATACACGAGAAGCGATATGAGATTGTCCTGAGTCGGCCTCATTTGGAATGGAAGGGTGTATCCTACCTGCCAGGCGAGAGTGATTTATGGCAGCCTTGAGTATACTACAGTAACACCACACAGTAATCAACATGGGCATGGCATAGCCTATGCTAACTAACACTGATAAATACGCCCTGTGTTTGATACTGCTATTCCAGCTGACCCCACATCGAAACTGAGCCTTGTGGTAGTCGTACAACTTAGGAAGGAAGAAGGGAGGTAACCCGAGCGATATCCCTAGAATCCAGCTCGCCCCAATCATCAGGTTACATCTGAGCTGAGTAAAGACGTAAGGATATCGGAGAGAGCTTGTAATAGCATAGTTTCTATCCAACGAAACCATCGCAAGAGTCAACATCGTTGTTACGAAGAATACTGTGAAGAGAAAGCCTTGACAGCTGCACCAATTGTCCGACAACGTCCAATCTTTAAGAATGATTGCAACAAGGCTTAAAGGTAGCACTAAAACACTGTTTCCTGAAAAGAGAGAGAAAAAAGGTTCATAGTGGTATACTGGAGTCAGAATAGCTCTGTGTTCCTGGGTTATACAGCAATTCTTGCCGGATACGCCATCCTATGTGTCCCCCACCACTAAATGCTGTCTCTATTGTATTATTTGTCTGTAAATGTACAAGCCACACGAATTTCATGTGATGTGTCGTCATTTGACGTTATATATTCTTTGATTTTGATTGGTAAGCTCATGACTTCAATTATGTAATTTTTCACAATAAGACAACGCCATGTGATAAAATATGAAGATTGTAGTCGCAGTAGCGAGATAACGTCGTCTGGTGGATGAAATTTACAGAGAACCATCTTTCAATTATTGACGCGTAAACTGTGGACACCTGCTAAATCTGAAGCCATCGGTTAGGGTTATGGTACCTTAGAAATACCCTTTTCCAAGCAAACACACTTTAATAGACATCATGGGGAAGAAGTTATTACCGACTTCCAATGTAAATTCGGTATTTTCTAGCAGACAAAGCCCAAACAATTTACTATTATCATGTAAATATTAGTATTACCAGGTTTGTTGAGGAGTTAATCATAGTTATTCCACCTGTCTCTGTATCGATTCCTCCACTTTGGAAGATTTATTTAACAAACACAAAGAGGTATTTCCCTTGCTTCTATTCATACCCATATACCAACATTGACATTCAAAAGGCATAAAGCACCGTGCACAGCTAGATTTATAGCTGGTTCCAGACGCTCTGTACACTGTGTTTACAGCCCTTCAACCAGACTTTATAAAATACAAAATATTATGGTAGGTTAAACTACTTACTAAAAGTACGGGTTAGACATCCCGCTTGATAATTTTGTATGCGCTTCACTTTGTCAGTTCCCCACCAATAAAATGAAACGCTGTTTTTTTAAATGTCTCAATAAAGGATTTTAGGGAGGTGGGGGTTGGGGGAAGGCAAGGTGAATAGAAAAGGATTTAATTTTGGGATGGCGCTGTGAAAATTTGAGAGTGTAACTTTAGATTTGGAGTTCATTTCCTCATTTCACATCGATAATTGTATTTCTTTTGCTAGCAGGGAAAAACTATTTACTGCCTTGTCATCAGCGTGAATGTCGCCAAATACAATAAATCTATCAGATAGATTGGTAGACACAGTCTCCCGTGTTATCCGGTCCGACATTCCTGCTCATATAATGAGTTGCAGTGTTCCAGGCTCTGCATTAGAAAAATCACATGTATCCGCTTTATTTATTTCAATCATATGAAGAAAAACATTTGTACATAAAATCCGATTGGTAATTCGATATGGAAACTGTAATTATGTATCTCTTGTACAGGCAAATGGCATCCCACGGATACGTCTCCACTGTGTAGTAGTTATTGTATACAGTTTCTCCTATTTTTTCCCTGCAGTTGGCTTATGCTTTACCAAAAGAGGATCACACGGTTTACAATTCTTCAACATTTTCGTCAAAACTGAGATTTGGTAGGTTATCTTGGCGCACAATAGCGTGTACGAAATAGGCTTGAACTTTCTGAGATACATTTTCGAAGATTTGCGCATACCAAATGAAAGCTCGTGTGAAACACGGGCAGAGCATTTCCCCATATATATATGTAGAACATAATTTGATATATGACCCTTAAAGCAATAGAGCTTGACGGACCATATGAATACAGCACCTGTAACGATTACCATAACATGAAATTATAGTATATTTGCCATTTAATTAAATATTCTCTGAACATAATTATTTCATAATATCCCCTTCACAACATCCTAAATAACATTCATACTAAGCTTGGGTACAATCGGTAAAGTAATTATGAATATAGCTCTAAGGTTTGCCTCACCATGTAATCTTAGCATATTTGGCATTTAATTAGATAATTAAGCGAACTAAATAGGCCTATCAATGGAATGAAACCATTCTCCAACATCCCTCTTAGAACACCACAAATGATCACAGATATAGAGCCCCTGATGATTGCCATGACATGAAATATTAGCATATTTTGCTATTTAATTATCCAATTAAGCTAATTAATATTCACGGAATGAAGCCATTCCGAAATATGCCCCCTCAGAACATCCAGCATGATATGTAACCCAATTATGGGCACAATCGGTCAAATAGTTATAAATACAGCATACCTAATGAATGCCTCAACATGAAATCATAGCATATTTCCCAGTTAATTAGCTGATTAAGCTAATTAAATATCCACAGAATGCAGCCGTTCTGGGTCATCCCCTTCAGAACATCCCATATGATATCTATGCCAAGTATGAGCACAATCAGGCGAGAATTTATCAATAAAGCACACTTAATATTTACCTTAACGTGACATTGTAGTTTGTTAGGTTAATTAAGCTAATTAACTATATATGAATACAAAACTGTTTGAACCCTCCCAACATTCTGAATAAAGCATATACCAAGCTTGGAGGCAAAGGAACAAACATTTATAGAGATACCATAATTAAAATTTGCCTTTCTTGTAATATTCAGACGGAAAAAATTCCTGAGAGAAATTCTGCTAACATTCTAGAAATTTCACCTATCTTTTCAGTTCTTGGAATAAACAACATATCCATTGCACAGTATTTGACCTCGGTTGATATAAAGATGTTTTTTTCTGTTTCTAAGTCTAAAAATGCTGTTCGAAAAATTAGAACAAATAGGGTATACATTATTGGACGGCGGGACGCTGACGACGATACGGGGATGACATTAGCTCTTTCTGGGCGAGCTAAAACTGACTTTTCTTCATTGCAGTTATGCAAGCATTAAGGCTAACTTCATTTATTACTCATGTTAATATCTCTAATAATTCAAGTCCCATATCAAAATTCAATCATCCCCAATTTTGCAGATAAAATTCAATCAGCTGTTCTAATAAATTTGGTCAACTTATAAAATCATTGAAATAACAAAGAAATATTGGATTATCTGCATGATTTTGGATCATTCTTTTAACTTCTTCATCTGGTAATAAATTTGATCACCTCAGATTTTATGGTGGACATTTCACTTTCTGTGATTGAATTATAAGAGGGATTACCATACATACTGGTAAATGATGGCAAGAGAAAGAAGAAATGTGCTTTCAAGGGGAAAAACAGGGCATATGTGTAATAATATTTTCCATAATCCAGCAATGAAACACAACAATGTACAGGTTGCGAGTACAAAATTGATGGTTTATGTTGATAATTTGAACAAAGAATATCCATCGATGTATCTTCGAACGAATCAAATAAAGCGTGTTTTCATTCTAATTTTTCATACAAAGAGCTTTGTGGGTCCCCCTCACCACTTTTTACAGATGTCTATGCTAATGCTAGGGAAACGATAATGTTTTGGGGACACAACTCTTTCAAACTGACATTGCCATGCATGTTTACCCAGCGAGCGGCCTTAACCCTATCTGGTCTGGGCATTTTGGGACCTGTCCAGGCCTGGAGGCGGGGGGGGGGGGGGGCGAAATGGCACCCCTAATTATTTTTCTTACCTCTTGAGCTAGGGGACGGAAACTTACCACATTATACCCTTGGGTCAAGCTCTACCAGAAAATGTAAAAAAAAAAATCCAAGATGGCCGCTTTGATGACGTTACAGTGACGTTATTTTCAAAAAGGGCATTCTTGGTCGATTTTTCGGTCAGATTTCCGAATTTTTTATTTATGCAATTTCTCCGCAAAGACTGCATGCTAAATTAGTAAATATTAATTTGACGTGAAATAAAATAGTTTTTGCCCACTTTTCATGGCGAAAAAGCAGAAATTTTGAAAAAATATCACTTTTCTGGTACCCCGCGTGGTCACCATCTTGAATTTACCCATGCTCCTCTGCTCGGGGGTTAGGGGGGAGCCATTCTGACCCCAGGCCTGGTAGGGGTAAAACAGATTTCGTACAATATTTACGGGTAGAATAAGTAATATAATTACGAATCGTGTAAAAGTAATATTTAAAGTGATCGTAAACCCGCAAGTAAAGTTTCCATCAAATGAAAGATCATTGCGAACAGTGTCCGAAAACATTTATTGTAATTTTTTACGATTTTATTACATAGAGAAAATTGCAAATAAAGCATGGTATTCTATGGTGGTCTGTTGCAATCATATCTAGATCCAGTGGCGTCACCTTGCTTTAATACATATATTTCAAACTGTGTATGCACTTTCCAATGCTTGATTCAAGTTTAAGGTGTGTATATTTTGAGTTTCAATACAGACTCACTGTTCCAATGTGCATGTTTCACCAAAATCGGGGAAATTAAATGCAAGATTCAAATTGACTTGTCACTTATGAGTTACCATCTCCCAGATTTTGGTGAAACATGCACATTCATGATTGGAACAGTGAGTCTGTGTTGAAACTCAAAGTATACACACCTTAAGCTCAAATCAAGCATTGAAAAGTGCATACAAAGTTTGAAATATATGTTTTAAGGCAGTGTGACGTCACTGGACCTAGATATGATTGCAACACACCACCATAGAATAGCAGGCTTCATTTGCAATTTACTCTGTGTAATAAAATCGTAAAAAATTACAATAAATATTTTCCCACACTGCAATGATCTTTCATTTGATGGAAACTTTACTTGAGGGTTTACGATCACTTTAAATAATTCCTCCTGGGGATTGGCGGCTTTAGGTCTGCTGGAACAGGTGCAATGATTTCAACGAACATTCATTTTAATGCATTTCTTTCAACTCTGCTCAGCGAACGGAGTTGCTGACAAGGGGACGTGTATAATTTCGGACAGATGTCAACGAAGCAGATGTCAACAAAGTAGTCCAAGACATCACGGCCTGATGTCACAACCATGGCTAGACGATTTTTCTACCGTGGCTTTTTACGAGTGAGTGAGTTAAGTTTTCAACGCCGCTTTCAACGATATTTCAACAACTATTTTACCAGGCATCACCCAGCCGAGTTGTGTTCTTGTTGCTTCAAAGAATCAAATCTTTGAAGCAACATCATGGCACCATCTGATGTGAGATCGGAATGATTGTCCCCAAAATGAATGAATGCATATCATTTCAACTGTTTTGTAAGGCTTGACATCTATAAGATGATTCAAATTTGGTCCCACAAAAAAGCATGTTGGGATGACTATTTTAATCTTATATTTTCTGTTGTTTTTTCTTTTAAAAAAAATCAGATATGTTAGAAATCACTGGATTGCGAAAATTTATTCATATAAGGTACTATATAACAATCGCCTGTACCAACCTGTACAAGGAACTACAGTTCATCTTCACAAGGCAGTCAGCTCCCAGCTCAAATGGTGAAGCTAGTCAGCAAATTCATAAACTTTATTCATGTTCAGCTAATACATACATGTACAATGTAACCAAACCACAGAATTATACAATTTGATCAAACGCCAACAAGTGCATACATGTAGCATATGGCTGTGAAATGTCACATCTATACATGTTCAACTGGAATTTTCGGCATCAAACATGTCAAAATGCATGTAAGAAGAAAAAAAAGGACAAAAGTCTAGATCACAAAGTAAATAAAAGTACAGCTTCAATCATATCCTATTCATGTTCGGTGAACTGGAATACACTACTATGCAACTTCTCTCTATTCAAATTGGTCAATGTTCATTTTGGGAATAAAGTTCCCTTTCAAGTTGCCAAAATCGTGCCCTTGAGGTAAAAGTAACACATCCAAAACGTTTTTAGCTCTGTGTCTATCCTAACAGATTACTATATCCAAATTTCGTGACAATCAAAAAATATCGTGTCAGAAAGGTTTGTGATGTTCATGACTACAGCGCCATCTACTGATAAAACGAAAACATGCAAAACCAGGCAAATCCCCTGACCTTGGGAGATAGCAAACAAAGTTTGACAGAAAAATCTTTAACGTTTTAATCCTATCTGGCCTGGTTTTTTGGCCCCCTTATGCCAGGTAGGGTTAAGAGATATGGACGTTTCGAATAACGATGGCGGTGTTGACAAATTTTCGAATTCAGCAGCCACTGGATCGCAAAAGAAAATAAATTACAGCTCCCGCCATATCATACTTCTGTTCAGCAACCTGGAATACACTAATACGCAAGTTATCTCTATTCAAATCGGTCAATTTTCACCTTTTGAGTCACCAAAATCGTGCCCTTAGGGTCACTCTAAAATCACCAAAACTTTTTCAGCTCTGTGTCTGTCGTGCAAGATCACTTTACCGAAATTTCATGAAAATGGAAAAAAGCCGTTGAAAGAAAATCGTGTCAGAAGGTTTTTTACCGAAATTTCATGAAAATGGAAAAAAGCCGTTGAAAGAAAATCGTGTCAGAAGGTTAATAACGTTCGGAACTATAGCGCCATCTAGTGATCAAATAAAAACACGAAAACAGAACAAGAGAAATTCCCCAGACCTAGCTAGATAGCAAACAAAATTTATCTGAATAATCTCCAACGGTTTCAGAGATACGGACGTTTGAAATGACGACGGCGGCGGAGCAGTTTCCTGGTTATACATAAGAGCATCCACTTTGTGGAAATGCTCTAAATATTCTAGGAAATGGTCATTAATACTGTATCGTTCCATGTAACTGAGTATATTACATATATCATCAAGAAGGTCATTCACATAGCGTATTCCAAGACTAAATCAACTTTTATAACAGAGAGTCTTATTATCAACCAAAATATTATCATTCATCCAGACTGGTTAAGATAGAGCTTGTTCTACTGTTTCACATTTTAAAGTTCTCATAGAGATTGCCCATCCGTCTAGGACATCTGTTTGAAAGGGATTAGATATCCTTCAATCTCGAGCAGCCCTCTGGAGCCACATTCAGCTCAACAAAATGTAATTTTCATCTTCTTGTATAATATATTATACGTATGGAAAGTCTTCTGAAACAAGCTATTTTAACTGGAATTTAGGAATTCCCCTATGTCATTCATTCTATGTCTTTTCGCCCCAGGATTGTGTGTACTTTGTATGCGCTTCACCTTGGCCATTTACCTCCAAATAGAATTAAACAGTACTTTAATTTCTAGGCGAAGGATTGGGGGGGAGGTGTATAGAATGCGATACAATTTTGGGATGATTAATGTTCTACCACTGTAATTCTGTCTATTGTTGTTAGAAGTGGTGGTGGATTTCCGGTGGACACGGGTTCCTGTTGCTTCAATGCATTTTGCTGAGAAACAGCAGGAACTTGATAGTGTGATGTCTAGCGCTGTAATATCACTTGTCTTTATGCACCATGCAAGCGTCCTGTCTGACTTGTGTGTTGTCATCAGTGTTTTATAGGGTGGATGAAGTGCCCCTGTCAAAGATTTCTTCTTTGAAGCAACAGGGACGCAACTTGGCTGGGTGATGCTTAGTTGGTTTGTCGCGATATGGCTGAAATAATGTGGAAAGCGACGTTAAATTTTATTCACTCACTCACTCCTTGTTCAAATTACCCAAGAGGTTTCTTGCAGTTTGTCGTTAAAATATATCGCGATCATTTCTAAATGGTCTTCGCTAAATGTGACATCCAAAAGTTTGAATTAAGAGTTACACCATTCCAATTTTACCTTCCCTATTTACTCCTTAACCATATAACTTTCGTTTTAGCCATATGAATTTTCAGATCTTAGAGCCGTGCAAATATATCAAGCGTGTTCAGAAGGCTTCGTAACGTGTAACCGCTCAAGCCGGGTTTAGAGGCTAAGTTTAAGCCTCATGTGTTAACATCTCCATGGTGTTCAAATGAACAATCATAGCGTGACTGATAGCGTGACTGATAGCGTGACTGATAGCGTGACTGATAGCGTGACTGATACTATAGAAAATGACTTGGAAATTTATTTGGATAAGGAGTAAGTAATAAGGAGGGCTCTACAGGAGGTAGACATTTTAAAAGATAAATGATGCAGCGAAGGACATATATACACCTTCAGTGGATTTGAAGGAAACAATAGATAGTCCTAACATCACAACATATTTACACTTGTATCTCTATAATAATGGAGCGAGGCTTCTCTCTGGTAGACTTTACGACAAGAGAGTTGATTAAAATCTTGACATCGTAAACTGTCCCTTTCTTGACAATATTGTTCCAGTGAGACCTGTGTATGTCCTATTTAAACATCATGCCTGGGTAAAATGAGACTATTTTAATCACCGTCAGAAGACATTCTTGCAGGATTATTCCACCCAAATTTTATCAAAATTGGCGTTACATATCGCGCGCTGATGGTAAACTGCGAGCGTGGCATGCAAGATCTTTGGCGTTATGTTTTGCAACTTGTGTAACTTCCGCTTAACCCGTGGTAGGGGCCGAAGGACCCCCATGTACGTTTAGGTCTTCATGACGTTCATATGAACAGACACAGTCAACTCCTGATTGAGATACATCATTCTCTAGGTAACAACATTTATAACGAAAATCAAATGGATGCAAGTATACGGATCAGCGATACGGATCTGTTATTTGAAAAATAATGATGTCTTCCCGGCATCATTGAAAAAAAAGTGGTGTTAATGCAGGTATATAAATTGGGTCTTTATTGTATGGTCGCGCTGATTATTGAATGACGGACTGGTCTATGGTATTTATGTAAAGAAAATTATGTATGTCATCATGAAAAACTGGTGACTACTCTCTATGCAGGAAAACATCTGTAGGCACAGGTTTTGTTTTCACGTGTAATATGTTTACTTTACTGACCCCAAACTGTCGCGCATATGACGGCAATATATCATCTGTACTAAAATGCATATATATCACTGTACATGTACAAGACCATTAATAACTAAACAGATAATATATAGACGTTATATCTCTTGTACAACCCCTCGTGGTATTATTTGTCGACCAGAGGTCCTTAGCCTCTTTATATTCCATTCAGGAAGTTAAATTGCCAAGTGTTTGAGAAAACAGGAGTTCCTATTCGTCACCAAAGAAGTAAGCTATACACTACTTAGGAGCCGCGCGTGCGTGCTTGACACTGGGTCCGTGACGCTGGGTTGTGATATGATCTTAGGGATTATTGAGGGTTGACCACAGTAGGTGAGTGAATGAGATGGTATCCTCTCTTTGTTTCTACGTTTGGTTTCTTGTTTCTACGTTTGGTACATAAAATAAAAGTCAAGCGAGTAACAGCATATAATGAGATTCATAATTTTCATAGCGTATCAGTTTCATCTTACCAGTTTATTTCAAACTACGATTACCATGATCACGTGCTCACAAGGTTTTAAAAACTATACGCTATAGATGCATAACCAAGTCTATGTTGAATTCTGACCTAAAACTCAATGGATTTATCATGTTTATATAGTTATATTTCATTGAGATCCCTTTGGGCTTATTATCATGAACCATCGAGCAACCGTGTGTAAATTCAAATCTGCGATCATCGGGGTGTGACTGAAAAATGTAATTAAATATCAGATGATTATTTTCCAATGTATTAAGTAGTTTTTGCATGTAAATAAAAATTGCATTAAAAAAAATCGGTCCGGTGCAGCTTGATGCAGAATGCAACTTTTGAGCTCCCTAGATCAATGGATATATATTTTAGTGCGAAATACCTCCTCCCTTTCTCCGCCCTAATCCGTAGCACAACCAAAATAACAACCAAAATAGCTTTGGTTAATCATAATTGCTTAGGGGCTTGCGACCCACCTGAGCGGATTTTCACAGATGTTCAAATATGCTAATATATTGGTTGCGACTTTGCCGAGTAGAACAGCTCTTTAACAAAATATCAGAGCCTCAGTTTTTTAAAATTTGTCCCAGATCTTTTTTCTGTGGAAATTTGTATTTCAATTGAGCAAAATTTGATAGAATACGATGATAAAACTTTAATATTAAAGCATTAATATCTCCGGAACCATGACAAAATTTAGAAAACTGAGTCAAATCTTCACCTATTTGAGAATAACCATGCCAAATTCCGAACCTCATGCTGAATATATTTCAAGAAATAAACTATTGTACTGATAAACCTGGAGAAATCAAGTGATGGAATAAAAGCGATGAAAAGATTAGGGCTTTTACCTGATAGTGAAAACCGATGCATTGTATGTCTGACACAGTGGAGAATTGCCAGCTTGGGCGGGTTTCCACTGCATCAGGCGATAAGTTTCCACTCAAGGTAAGCTTTTGAAGGCTGAAATCGCTGCTAAGCGAACATGTATTCTCACATGGAGAAATAATTGATATAATACCAAAGAAACGTGTAATAATTCTTTTGTTCATGCCTTTAAATATAGTCAACTATCCCATATATACACTGCTACAATATTCTGTAAATGTATTGATAAGACATCAGCTACCAATCTGTAAAATACACTGTTACCATAGCAAAGAAAATAAATAAAATAAAATAACAAGAGCAACCACATCCTACGATGGGAATACATTTGTGACCAGATCACAAGCGACATTCTTTCTAACGTATAGCAAATACAGTGAGGGAACCAATAAATTGGAGATGGGGATAACTGTCTGTTGACACAATAATATGATCGATATACATCAGCCAGCCACTATCCATAAAAGGTTTTGATGGCGAGATATTAGAATTTCTCTTACATAACAAAGACAGAAAATCGTACGAAAATTCAAATACGTGCAAAAATTGTTTCAAAGAACACGATATTATGATTTAATATGATCATTTGTCCAGCTTGAAAGCTTGTATGTGCAGATTTACAGATATGGTCGGACAAGTCAAACCGAACATAACACAGGGTGAAAAGTGGTACTTACCCAGTTGACATACCGCTAAGTTGATGACAAAACTGTTGGAGGAGTTCATCAGAACGGGTCGCTTGTAGAAGACCAAGCAGAGTAAGCAATTGAAGCATAGGGCCAGGGCGATTACGAGACAGAGACCTGCTCCAATGACAACCGATATCACTGCCGACGACACTCTCACATCAAACTCGTGGTCACATGGTACTATATTCAAAGATGGGATGGATTTATTCACCATCACTGCCGTGGATATGTTCCCCAAAATTGAGCTCCAAGTTACAATATATTATCAGACAAAAATAGAGATCATGCCTCTTGGGAGAGTACCATCGCGAAAGTACCAAGTTGGCACTTGGAAAGTCGGGGAAGAACCCAATGTATACAGGTGTAATTGGGGACACTTTATCAGCTTCTCTTGTTGTAATCATCGCATACAGGCAAATGTATTTGGTAGGCCTATACCTTCTAGGCGTTGGAGTTTTCTTACACAAGCATACATAACTAACTTCTCAGGAACTCGCCAAGTTGAATGCGACGAAGCAGCAGGAACGAACCTAAATGTTTTGTTTTCGAGGTCAAGGCCAGGTGTTGTTGGATTAGCTGCTTCGTGGCACATTTGGTATGCACCCAAGATGAGACCCATTTACGACGAACCGCTGGAAATATAATGAGAAGAATTAACTCGGTGGGTTTCTTTAAATGACCCGCTGCACTTTTCTGTTCTCCTGCTGATTAAGCCAAATGGTCGACTGCATACCATATGCGATCGACTTGTGTTCTATAATTGATTGTAGTTTCTTCATTCCTGGACATGAGTGGAGAATGGAGCCTGAAATCACAGTGGGAAGTTCTGAATAATCCGCTCTCTTCTTCTCAGCCTTCTATAAACGAATTCCAAGAAATGGTCCTTCGTATTTTCCAGGAATCGTTAAAATATGGAGCATATCAAGTTAACCGATAAAGACCACATTACGTCTAGTCGTATGTGACGTTAATATTGATAGCTTTTATTCGTTTCTAACTCTCCCTCCAAAGTTAGATTTTTTAAAAGTCTACGGTATATATTTGGCTCGGAATAATTGCAAAGAAGAATAATTTTTTTTTAATAATTTCGTTGTTCACAAAATGTTATTTGGCTCATTTTGACCGTATGATTTTCCCTTGTACGAACGATATGATACATCGAACCTAAATCAATGCCAGTTCTTTCAATGATCAAACGTCCTAATATGTGAACATATAATTTAGGATTGAAGTGTAATATTTTTGTAACAAAAGAAAATTCATTCCGATAAATGCTTCAAACAAAAAAATAACAGTTGTACAATCATACATTTCTTTTTATGTAATTCCCTCGAACGTATGTCCCGTCTGAAATCTTAAGCTATAACCTACAAGAAAAATCTATTCTGGATTGAAAAATACAGTTTTGTTAACGACTCATCGGGTAAAGAGAATGATTCCAAATATATGTTTTTTTAAACTAGTCTTGTCTGTGATATCTGCATCAATCAGACGAAATTACAAGCGCCTGGACCGTCATTCATAATTCAGCCGTCGTTCATTAAAGAATATCCGCGTCCATAGTCCAAAGATCTATTCCATATTCCATACAACAGTGCTAGCACCAAATTCAAAAAGACAATCATAGTATACATAAACATGGGCTAGTTTCCTGCAAGAGAGAAGCGGTCAACATATTTCAATGATGCCGGCAAGACATCATGATGTCCCAAGATATCAATTCCGTATCTCTGATCAGTATTCTTAATCCATAATATCTGTTGTAAACTCGTCATCTAGCGATCTCGATTGACAGATACAATCACCTCGTCATCCATTACAATATTTCCGTACACAATCTTTACTGTTACCAGTTGTCCAGGGATAAGTTGTAATAGTATCGATTGTTCACGGAGAAATACATCGAGAAATAAATCAATTTCGGTAAGAGTAAGTAACGTGAGTAAAGCCAAGACTGAGGTATTGATGATCCTATTATAACACCTTGATAATGCCATGACACGAAAGTGTAAGTTATGTGATAATTCCATGACAACACTATGATAAAGTCATTATGTATACAAACCTTGTCTGTCTCTTCTCTGAACGCACATTGAAAAGTTAAGGGAAGCGAAGTAAATGCTAATTTACCTGACCAAATCAAAGTTCACACATCGGTCAAGGTTGTTCAGTCAGTACAGCGCCATATAGAACAATGTCTGTCAACCCTTGTGGAGATATTTCACCTTTAGCGAGCGAGTGTCACCTGTATGATGGGAGTCTAAGCGTTTACACGATGAAAGCTGTTAAAGTGGACAGATTCAATTATTTATTTTCTGAGTGCTTGTTGCTGCCAAGATTGACTATATTATTGGCGTCTATTACGAGTGTGTAAAATATGTATAGTGCGAACCAATAAATCAGGTGTATACCATATAAATATAAAACTGCTACTTTAATTACTGCATTTACTATTTATAGTACGGCCTATACTCTTATTGAGGACAAGATCTACATTAAGATATTGCATTTAATATATGACCATGTTTACAAATTTGAAACTACGATCATTCAAAAGACTCTCAATGAAATCAGAATGTTGATATTCAAACGTGCACGAATACTTGTCCTACCCACTCGGTTGATCCTTCATGCCCCCAGTCCCCAACAACTGGAAGCTAGCTAGGTCAGATCCGAGGCCGAGTCTCTAATAGTCCGAAATGCACGAAGACCTTTTCTAATCCAAATGGCAGATATTTTTCTGACAGCAAAGTAAGGTCACGACGTCAAAACTTGTAACATTTTCTGTAAACTCGTATGTTGATCTTAGTTGTTCTACTACAAACTGTATTTATTAAGTTTCCTGTAACAAGTGTGGTCAACAGTATGTTGGCAAGACTACCCACAGACTCCATCTTAGGGCGAATGGTCACAGAAAATCCGTTATGAAAAAAGCAATTGCTTATAGGTAAGCATTTTTCTCAACCCGATCATGGCTGGAATAACTTTAGTATTCAGATCATATACGTCGTCTATCCATCTATCAAGAATTCCCCCTTTGAATTTGAGAGAAAAATCCGCGAGCTGGAACTATCCTGGATGCTAGAACTTGGGTTAGTGTTTCCGTATGATTTAAATGATAATGTCAGTGGTTTCGGCAATGTTACAAAACCGCCGTTCAAAGGTATTCAATATTACCCAGCTATTTAAACTCCATCAACGGAGATATCGCAGCCATGATTGGAGAAAGTATAATAGTGCGATGATTCACGATCAATATCACTTTCAATTACTCAGTGGGTTTAACTAACACACCCAATAGTATAATAGCTTACGTACAGTTCTGTATGCGTTACCTCTGAGATCTTTAAATCATATAGCCAGAGATATACAACAATCTGCTTCTTCAGGAAATATAATACCACCCCAAATCACTAAAATATGTCAAGATATAGCGTATTTTTGGTTGTATCGTCCTGTGAACATAATCGAAACATCCCAAGATCGGCTTTTCTTGAACATCCACTACTTAGATAAAGGACTGGACATTATTAATTTACCTCGAATCCCGAATGATCCAGAGGTACGCAACGCTGTACCAAATTATTTTAAGTTCACAGAACCTTCTTGCATTTCATATAAGTATACTAAATCTATAGCCACCAAAATATACAATTACTCTAATGCTGTCAAGGAGTTTGACTGGAACTTATACACGTGGGGATGCTATAGTTGTGATTGTGAATCGCCGAACTTTATCTATACACCATGCAAACATGCTATGACTGGTGACCCTGATGTAGTGAGTGATAAGAATCTAAGATTACTCCTGGTGAAGGGACCTAAATATAAAGAGCCGCGAAGAATAAATCTGAAGGCCGACCAGAAAGTAGCCTTGTCTGCATTGGAACAGTACGTTATTGCTTGGTCTAAGCGAGAAGAACTTGAACCTATAGTACTCGCTGATTGCCGGACCTCACCACAGGCAAGGTCGCTGAAACAATCCGCCATATTGACAGAACTACCCTTTCCCAAGCAAAACAAGTACTGAGAATCTCAATTCGCAAGAAGTTCTAGCAAATCTCCAGAGTAAATCCGTCATAGTCCCAGCAGCCAAAGCTCCGAATAATATAACATTCGTATGTAAATGTTACTATTACCAGCTGCTAATTAAAGAATTGAGTGTAAGCATATCATTAAGCACGTCTACTTACTTCCAAACTGTATTTACCCTGGAACATTTATTTAACAAACACAATCATAACTACATACGAAAAGTATACCGGACTCCCAAAATGCATAAATCACCATACAAATCTAGATTCATAGCCGGTTCTAGAAGCTGCACCACCAAGCTTCTTTCAACCCTGTTGACGAGGGCCCTTCAGGAGGTAAAAGCAATTTGGGAAAGGTATTGCGCCACTATTTTTTAAAAATTTGGCGTTGAATGTATGTGGATATTGAAAAACTCAAAATGTCTTACGGAAGAACTTCATGCTGAAGGTCGCATACCGTACAGTCATGTATCCAGATGGGATTTCTCGACTCTCTATACTACAATCTCTCATCAGGACCTTATTGGCCGTCTAAGTTCATTAATAGTATCTGTTTTCAAGAAAACTGATCGTAGATATATTAATGTCGGAAGCCATAAGGCATTCTTTAGCTCTACCACATACAAGATATATCATTCATGGGATGTTTCTTTGTTTATAGAGTTGCTTGAATTTCTCATTAAAAATATCTATGTGAAATTTGGCTATCTGAACAGCATATAGGTATTCCAATGGGTACTAATTGCATGTGCATCCCTGTTGGCTGACCTATGTCTGTTCTCTTATGAATATGACTCTATGCAGGCTCTTTTAAAAACCGTTCCATTCAAAGCCCGTTCCTTCTCATTGCACCAAACACTATATAGACGATCTTCTCGCTGTTGATAATCGCTATTTAAATAACGCAGTGAAGGATATATATCCACCTTCACTGAAGGAAACTACATCTCTATCAAAATGAAGCGGGCCTTCTCTTTCGTCGACTGAAGATGATTACAATTTCGACACCGTAAATTATCCCTTTCTGGACACTAATATTTCAGTGGGACCTGCATATGGCGTATACATATCTCGCTTAGTAGCATTTGCTAGATCCCGTGTTAAATGTGACTTTTTTAATCAGCGTCATAAAATATTGTTGCAGAAACTTGCAAAACATGGCTATACCACCAAGCGCCTCCACTTAAGATTTCTCAAGTTTGGCGATTCATATCGCATGCTGATAGCAAAATACGAGCGTAGCTCGCAAGATCTATGGCGTTGAGTCTCGTAACTTGTGTCTAATTCCGCTTAACCCGGGTCTAGGGACCGTATGAACCCATGTACTTCAAGATTCTCATGGTGCTCATCAAAGCGTGATTGAGATACATCATTCTCTAGATGACGACTTTACAACAAATATTATGGATTAGGAATACTGATTAGCGGTACGGATTTGATATTTTGGAACATCATGATGTCTTTCATGATGTCTTGTCGGCATCATTGAAAACTGTTGACCGCTTCTCCCTTGTAGGAAATTAGCCTATGTGTATGTATACTATGACTGTCTTTTTGAATTTGGTGCTAATATTGAATAGGTCGTTGGATTATAGATGCGGATATTCTTTAATGGACGACGGCTGAATTATGAATGACGGACCAGGCGCTTGTAATAATCACCCCCCAAAATACCATACGAAATCTGAAATTTGATTTGCTCCTGTTAGGTTGCAGTGTTTTAGTTCAAATAAAAAATGGTTCTGGTCGATAATAAATTTCTTGCCCCTACTCTCGCAGGGTTTTAGTCCGAAGAAAAACATTGCTACTGGTTGACAATGACGATCGACAATGATTTCTGGCTCTCACTCTCACAGTGTTCTAGTCTGAAGAAAAACCTTGTTTCTGGTCGACAATGACGGTAGACAATACAGTTTCGACATTGACGGTCGACAATAAATTTCTCGCCCACGCTCTCGCAGTGTTTAGTCGGAAGAATAGTTTTGGTCATGGTTGACAATGATGGTCGACAACAAATTTTCCGCCCTCAGTCTCGCAGTGTTCTTACTGTACTTTATTTTCCATACATGAATACATATAGAAACATAAAAATATATATACATATATCAATGATTGTTAAAAACAATGCCATGTACAAACAAGATTATCACAATTCCCAGGCAAACATGCACATACGTACTGCATACAGCTCTAGCAATACAGAATAGTTAGTTGGGATAGGCTTAGCCTGTATCCAAGCTATGGGGTCGGCTAAAGTGACAAACAAAAGAATGCTGCCCTAAAGCCCACTGTCTTGGGCCACCACTACCTAGAACATAAATTCGGGTCCAACTCCACACATCCATCTGGTCACAGATTGCCAAGAAGAGTGATGTGTGGCGTCGCACCCCAATCGACGAGGGTGCAATAGTTTAATATTCATGCTCAAGCCTGTGCGGCAGGGGTGCCGGCTAGCTGCGATGTTCTCCGTTGCAACATTTCGTAAATAAACTGTCCAATTTTGGGGGACAGATGGTTAGATGGGTTGATCAAACAATAACAAATTTCTTGATCTGTTAAATGTCTGAAGAAATGACAAGTGTTGTCGATTAACTTGTATAATATATCTCGCAGTTTTTTTACGGCTGGGACAATGACAAAGGAAGCTCATCTTCCACAGTTTTATTTAATATACCATCACAACGTCTGCACCATCTTTTGTCTCGATCTATTTTTCTGTATCTCCCTGTTTCTCCAGTCTGTGGGCGCATATTCTGAGTTTTGTTAAAGATTGTCTAAAATTCTGGTTTTTCACATATTGTAGATAGCCAGCATCGAATAGGATTGTTTCATATATTTATAACGAAGAAGCTTCTCGGATTCTTCTAGTTTGTTGATGTAGTATTCGATATATTTATCTTTTAGTTTATCTTTTACTTTTTTGATACGTGTTTGGATTTGGAATGGTGAGTTAGGTGTTCGTCATTGTTGATGTTGTGTTTTTCTTTTATTAGAGAGACATAGCTATGCCATCCAATTCCGTCAGTTTTTAGTGATTTACTGCATGTGATAGCATCTTGAAGAATAGTTCGATCCAAACTATTTTCAAGGTGTATCGTATAGTTAAGTATGTTTGTGTGGATATCTGTTATAAGTGGGAATCGCTCAAGTTCTCGTTTACATGCAATGTTCACAGTATTTTTACTTACCTGAAGGTTTAATTTACAAAATTTAGTGTGAACTTTTTCAAAAGGTTCGGAGTTTGTGATTGTATAGAACTTGTTAAGATCATTCTTTTGCAGTTTATTTATTAGTTCTGTACCCCAGATTTCAGAGTTATACAAAAGAATTGGTTTAATTAGTGCATCAATTAGTTTGTTGTATAAATGGGGTGGTGGGTTGAGGCCGGAGAATGTCCTATATAATTTATATAGGGCTTTCAATGCCCTTTTTTCCAGATCGGTTTTGGGCTGTGAAATGTTTCAATTTGCATTGAGGGTACACCCTAAGTATGTATAGTTTTCTGTAAGAGGTCGAAATAAAATGTTGTATTTATTTTTGTTTTCCTTTTTTGGATTACCATACAGTTTGATTTACTGGGTTTGACCGTCAAATGTCATTTATTACAATAATCATGTAAAATGTTTAGGCAGTTTTGGAGACCCTCAGGAGTTTCTGAGATTATCATCAGATCATCTGCCCATAAAAGATGTGACAGTTGGTCATTTTCTAATGTTATCGGTGTGCATTTGGGGGGAATGCCATATCATCTACAAAGAGATTGAACATAGTTGGACTGAGGTTGTTCCCTTGTTTTACGCCATTATCTGATGTGAAGGAATCTGTGAGGTCATTATTTATCCGCAAGGCTATGTTACTTTGATTGTACATGGATTTAGTTATGTTATGAAATTTTCCACCAATACCAAGTCTGAGTATTTTAAGGAGGGACCATCTCTCCAAACCGAGTCGAAAGTCTTTTGAAAATCAATAAAATCTATGTAAAGTTTATTTTTCAATTTGTAAAGATATTTGTTTATTATGGTTCTAAGAATGAAATGGCTGTCTGCCGTACCTCTACTTTTCCTAAATCCAGATTGGTTATCCGAGAGGAGATTATTGTCATCAATATATTTGTTAAGACTGTTGTTAAGTATACTAGAAAACAATTTGCCTAGGCAACTAGAAATTGAAATGCCTCTATAGTTCTGTGGTTCTAATTTACCCCCATTCTTATGTAATGGTTTAATATATCCTTCAGTCCAAGAATCCGGGATTATCCCACTGTTGTATACATTGTTAAAAAGTTTTGCAAGGGTAGATAATATAATGTCTTGGCCGTATTTTAACATTTCATTAGATATGCAATCAAAACCACAGGATTTCCCTGTTTTAAGAGTTTTCAGTGCATGTGCGATTTCTTTAGTTTTTATATGGCAATCCAGGATGGAATTGGATTGTTGATCATTTTCTCCAATTTTAAGTTCATTAAGTAGATCGTGTGATCCTTTATCTGTGTATGTTGATGGTTGTGAATTTAATTCTTGGAAATGACTAAAAAGTTTTTCATGAAATTCTGGTGGTAGATCTAGTTTCTCCTTATTTCTTTCGATTAAATTGTTAATTATTTTCCAGTATTCTTTAAGGTTATCACCCTGAAAAGTTTCAAGTTTGTCATAAATTTCATCTTTCACCACCTTTTCATGCTGTTTCCTTTTCCTTTTTCTTTTTTTCTTTGTCGACATGAGCTTTGTTCTTAATCACGATTATGTGGAAATTTAGCCAGATGTTTCGCTATATCTTTAAATTGTTTTTGAAGATATTTAATACATTCACAATTTTTCCTAGTGATTTTTCTATTGTTGTTCCTAGACTTATTCATTTTGGGTATTGGGGGAGAAATTTTAGTTGCTGCAGACACCAGTATATAATTGAATGATTCTACTATGTTGTTAATACTTTCTTTGGTTGCAGTTATATCACATGACATGAAGCGTTGTATATTATTTTGCGATTCAACAGACAGTAATTCCTCTCTATATAACTTACTATTACGTTCTGTTTTACTATTACCATTCCTTTGGAACTAAAGCTTGCAATCTCATTTTCCAACATACTATACTGGTCATTGTAGTAGGGCGAGTCAATAGGGGATATATAGAAAGTGCACGTATAAAGGTCACTTTGCCAGCCAAATATATTCGCTGGGAGTTTAATCCATAATGTAGAAGTGTTGTTTGTAGGCATTTCTATTATGTGTGGGTGATATTTACTTTTATAGAGAACAAGCAGCCCACCAGATTCCCTACCACACAATTGCTTTGAGGTTTTCACACTGTGTTGGACTTTTTTGTGATAACCTTTCAGGTCCATCGTGATTCTCAGTATTATTTTTAGAACTGTGAGTTTCCTGAAGACATATTATGTCATGTGAGCCTAAAAGTTGTTGGACATTCGGGGTCTCGAGTTGATTTTTTAAGCCATCAATATTCCATGAGAGAAATGACAACATTCCGTTGTAATTGTCAAGTGACCACATTATGTAATATGAGATACTGTTGAAAAATCCCAAACTAATGAATAATTAAAGTAGCTAAAGTTTGAATATGTTGATACTTATAATATCAGAAGCCCATCACTAGTAGTAGTGGTGAGCTTCTGGTAACATGTTTAATGTTGAGAATATTAAGCATATGGTTAACAATAGCATTGCTAAATCCAGAGATTGAAGCTTGACATTATGCACCAGTACTGGCCCAGGAATACATAGAAATGTCAGAATGCATGGATATCAAAAATACATGCAGTTTAAGTTAGTGTATAATACTGACAGACCAATACTGTGCACCAAATCAAACCCGATATACCTGGACTAAGCAATTGTTAATAATTCTGAAGCTATCAAACCTGTACAATCTGAACATATGTTAGGCATTAGTGTTTTCCTTATTAGATATAAATGTAGTCCTGCAACCACAGATGGACAATGTATTCAAATAGGTACCATTTATATCACACATAAAAAGGTCCATGTTTGTGAAAACAGTTTAAAATAGTAAATCTAGTCAGGAATAAGAGATAATAAAATCAATGTTTGCCCACCGTGTTCTAGTCTGGAGAAAAGCCTTGGTTCTGGTCGACAATGACGGTCGGCAATGAATTTCTTGTCCTCACTCTCGCAATGTTTCATTTCGAAGGAAAACACTTTGGTCCTGGTCTTTATTCCGAAGCAAAAACACTGTGGTCCTGGTTGACAATGACGGTCGGCAATAAATTTCCCGCCCGCACTCTCACAGTGTTTAGTCGGAAGAATAGTTTTGTTCATGGTTGACAATGACGGTCGACAATAAATTTTCCGCCCTCAGTCTCGCAGTGTTCTAGTGTTCATTTCGAAGGAAAACACTTTGGTCCTGGTCGTTATTCCGAAGGAAAAACACTGTGGTCCTGGTTGACAATGACGGTCGACAATAATTTTTTTTATCTTTCCCTGATACTCTAGCTCGCGTATTTAGTTTGAAGGAAAGCATTGGTTCTGGTTGACAATGAAAGTCGACAATAAGTTTCTTGTCCTCACTCTCAGGGTTTTTATTTCGAAGGAAAACCTAGCTTGGTCCTGGTCGACAATGACGGTCGACAGTAAATTTCTGGTTCTTAAAGCTACTCAACTCGAAGCAGAACTGCATCATGGACAGTGATTTATGCAGAATGCGAAGTGCCCTCGTAACAGAAGCTGTGATTGGCTAATGTCAAGATTTCTATTGATCGCTCTCATTGATTGATGAAAGATGAGAAAACGAATTATTTCTAAGTCCTTGTTTACATGTAGGCCCAGTCAGTCCAGAAAAGAGACTGCACGAACGATTTTTTTATAAAGTGCACCTGAATCATTCAGAAAAAATTCATTTGACTACACAAATGGGATGACAAGAAATCCCCCGAAAAACAACAAAAACAGCAAAAGCTGGCATTTTCAGTAAGACATACTTCGAAACTCTTCAGTGCCCATGACCTGCATTTATACCTGTAAGTGCGTTGACCTGCATAGTTTCAAAATTGACAATGTGAGCTCTACCAGTACTCATATAGAAGTGACATTTCGAGGACTATTAATTAAATAATCATTTCGAGACTTCATTGCCACAATTTTGTTGACTTAAGAAAATTACCATTCTCGTAAGTGCGGCTTACTGTTCAGTGCCCTTGATCACTATGTCGGAAACACAGGTCAATTCGAGCAAGATTTTGAAAAAAGTGAAATAAAAGCAACCGTATTAGCTTAGAACACAATGTGGGGTCTGATTATGTAGGGGAATTCTTCAGTAATCCATTGGTGTAAGGTAAGAGCAAAAGAACGACCAGACGATTTAACATGTCTGGCAGGGAGTGGTTGTTGTAGGCTATTTCTGTGACTTCAGTTTGGGAGACTTCAATATTGGGAGGCTTCAATATTGAGGGGGGGGGGGGGGAATAGACCGGGGGGGGACAGGTAGGAGTGGCTCGCTCCCTCCCTCAGATAGGAGTGCCTGGAAAAGTTAGAAATTTTAGATGTGATTTAATGCACTTTGGCTTGAAAGCGGTCGAATGTTTAGCAATAGTAAAACCAAGACACGAGAGCTAAAAAAAATGTCAATCAGCGTTCCCTCAGAAATAATTCGTTGATAATATTTGTCAACTAAACTCCCTATTATAAACCCCACTAACGATGTGAAAGGTCAACATTTGGGACTTCTGAACAGGTTGATGTGGGGACGAGGGGTTGATGAGGGGACTACTCACTGAAAAATTGGAAATTTTAGATTGTCTCTGCGCTATTTGAACACATTCAACAAGGCATTCCTTCTCCTCCAGAGGCACGCACCTACAGTGCCTCTGGCTGAAATACCGCACTGGGTCTGTATTTCATGTATTATTCAGGCCTCCCATTTGGGCTTTCAAAATGAGTAGGATATTTTCAAGCAAAACGTAGGAAAAATGTTGTGAAAATATACACAACTACTGTTACATGAACATGTTTAGCAATCAACATAAAATGCGGTCGTTTTTATCCTTGACTTTGAGCCAATCCCGGTGAAACTTTGTCGTGGCATATGTCGGTCAGTCATCTGTCTCCATTGTTGACACACACTTTCTTACCCACACTTTTTTCTGTCATCTTCATGTCCAAGTTGACATGTCCATTCACACTTCGAATTAGCTTTGATATATCAACCCACAGAAGTCGAAGGTGGTCAGATACAAAGGACAGCCACTCAATAACCGACTTATGCGACAATATTCAAATGGACTTGTGGTGAAGTTTCACGTTTATTTAGGCCACTGCCACTTGATTGGTTGTTTAGCATGAGTGTATTTTTTAAATACACATGCTAGATGCTATAATTATTTATTATTATTTATTAAATTGCAAATCAATTGTATACGAATACGAAAAAAATTAGGAAGTTTTACTCATGAAAATTTTCAATCATTTGCCCTCAAAATATAGATGAGGACTGGTCATGGTAAACAGCCAATGAAGTGACAATGGCATTAGGCCATTGTATCTTGATTGGTTGTTTAACATGACCCTGTTTTTATAAATACACATGCTAGATGCTAGTACTATAATTATGTATTTTTAATTATTAAATTGCAAACCGATTGTATTAGATATGAAGAAAATCAGTAAGTTTTGCTCATGAAAATTTAAATCTATCATCTATTTTAATTATTTGCCCTCAAAATCCGGATGAGGGCAGATCATGCTAAACAACCAATCACGTGACAATGGCCATAAAAATCATTTTGAACAAAGCCGGTTCACGGATATATCAAGGCTAATTCAAAGCATGTACGGAGAGTGGATGTTTGTCAGTTACATTGTAATTACACTGTAAGACCATACAGTATATCAATACTCTTGTTTGTAAACCATACATGTATAGCTGCAATATATGCTGCACTTAGTCATGTTAGTTAAGACAAAATTCTCAAATTAGCCGTTTTTTATATACCGTAGCATATAAAGTATATTTGATCAGACTTGCAGTGAGCGTAGGCGTGCATGTATCTCTAGAACACCACCACACGGGTCACAGTTTCGAGCCTGGAGAAGCTTGCATGTATCTCTAGAACACCACCACACGGGTCACAGTTTCAGAGCATGGAGAAGGTATCTTCCAGATATTCCATCTCAGGATTTCATCCTCAGAGTAACCGGTGGGTGGATGTACTTGGGCATGTACAGCACCAATTTTCCCTCCAAAGAAAACAAAAAAGAATTCGAAGGAATTAACAGCTTTTGAAACATGTATACTGTAGATCAATTTCACAGCAAGTGTAAAATGAGGCCCTGGCGGGGTGGTCGTTATATGAAGATAAAATAACTAGACTGATTTTTGAAATCTGAACTGGTGGTTTCTGCCACAGTTTGCTGATGATCACTATACACTGTGGCTGCCACGATCGGATGACAGGACAGTAGAATGTGTCGCATGTTCTAAACAGACTGACTTATCCAATACGAAAGGAGCCTTGTGAATTTGGGCAAGCTTAATCTGTAAAGCACTAATTACGAAAGGCGAAAAGGCGAAGGACATGTGTAAGAAAAAGCATTAACTCCCCATACACACAACACTCCCTTAATTCTGCGCAAGGACAAACAACCCGATCATACTATTCAGCTGTTTTCCATCGGATTAAAACACTGCGGGAGTAACAGTGGGAAATGAGGAAGGACGAGAAATTTATTGTCGACCGTCATTGTCGACCAAGACCAATGTATTTCTCCTGGTTGACAATGACGGTCGACAATAAATTTCTTGCTCTCGCTCCCGCTGTGTTTCAGTCGGGAGGAAAACCTTGGTCCTGGTCGACAATGATGGTCGAAAATAATTTTCTTGCCACTACTCTCGCAGTGTTTCAGTCCGAGGGGAAACATAAAACTGGTTTAAGAATCTGGGCAAGAAATTTATTATGGTCGACTGTCATTTTTCTCAAAGACCAGTGGTTCATTTGGACTAAAATACCGTTCTGAGATAATGGGCAAAAATGGTGCAAATGGTTTTATTTACACTATCACACTGGTTCAAGAGTAGGGCGAGAAACTTATTATGGACCTCCAATAGTTTGGGAACTGGGGGGCATGGTGGGTCTACCACACACTTGTCATAATCCTCCAATCCAATTCCGGTGCATTACGAATATTACAAGCGTCTGGTCCGTCATTCATAATTCAGCCGTCGTCCATTAGAGAATATCCGCGTCCATAATCCAAAGACCTATTCCATATTCCATATAACAGTATTAGCACCAAATTCAAAAAGACAATCATAGTATACATAAATATAGGCTTGTTTTCTGCAAGAGAGAAGCGGTAAACAGTTTTCAATGATGCCGGCAAGACATCATGATGTTCCAAAAATATGAAATCCGTATCGCTGATCAGTATTCTTAATCCATAATGTTCGTTGTAAAGTCGTCATCTAAAGAATGATGTATCTCAGTCACGCTTTGGTTGTGACTGTTCATATGAGTACCATGAGGGACTGCTCACTGAAAAATTGGAAGAAAAACTGTATGTAAGAAAATTTTCCCAATATCATCACTTTCCGTAACAGAAAGGAGAAGATTATGTTTAGGTATATTTTATACTTGCCCGAAGTTTGGTTCTAATATTATCTTATGAATTATATCTTTCCGATATGGACACGGATATATATTCCGCATGGACGACGACCGGCGTGTCATTGGACGTTTTTCATGGAAGAAGGCCATCTTCTTATTGCACACAACTATGATGGAGAATGGTTGGCTTTTGATTGGACGTTAATATCGCGGAGAACGGCTGGTTTCTCAATGGACGTTAATATCATGAAAGACGGCTGACTTTTATTGGACGTTAATATCATGAACGACGGCTAGCTTCTCATTGGACGTTCTTCATGGACGACGGCTGGCTTCATATTGAACTTTTTTCATGAACAGGAGCGGACTTCTCTTTGGACATCAATATCATGGACGAAGGCTGACTTCTGATTGGATGTTAATATCAGGGATAACGGCTAGCTTCTCAATTGACGTTCTTCATGAACGACGGTTGGCTTCTCATCGAACGTTTTTCATAGACGATGGAAGACTCCCCATTGGACGTTAATATCATGGACGGCGGCTGACTTCTGATTGGACGTTAATATCATGGACAACGGCTGACTTCCAATCAAACGTTTTTCATAGACGATAACGACAGCTGGCTTCTGATTGGACGTTTTTGTATGGTCGACAGCTGGCTTCTCATTGAACTTTAATGTCATGGACGACGGCTAGCTTCTCAATTGACGTTCTTCATGAACGACGGTTGGTTTCTCATCGAACGGTTTTCATAGACGACGGAAGACTTCCCATTGGACGTTAATATCATGGACGACGTCTGACTTCCCATCAAACGTTTTTCATAGACAATGACCGGCTTATCTTTGGATGTTCTTCATGTACGACAGCTGACTTCTGATTGGACGTTTTTGTATGGTCGATAGCTGGCCTATGTCATGGACGACGACTGGCTTCTCAATGGACGTTCTTCATGGACGACATATGGTTTCTCATTGTATGTTAGTATCATGGACGACGACTGGCTTCTCAATGGACGTTCTTCATGGACGACATATGGTTTCTCATTGTATGTTAGTATCATGGACGACGACTGGCTTCTCAATGGACGTTCTTCATGGACGACATATGGTTTCTCATTGTATGTTAGTATCATGGACGATAGCGGCTTTCTGATTGGACGCGAATCACACGGACGACGGTTGACTCTCCACTGGACATTAATATCATCGACGACGGCTGACTTTTTATTGGACGTGAACATCCCGAACGACGTCTGACTTCCCATTGGACATTAATATCATAGATGACGGCTGATTTCTCATTGGACGAGACTATCATGGACGAAGGTTGACTCCCCATGGGACGTTAATATCATGGACGAATGCTGACTTCTCATTGGACGCGACTATCATGGACGACGGTTGACTCCCCATTGGACGTTAATATCATGGACGAAGGCTGGCTTCTCATTGGACGTGAATAACATGGACGACGGCTGACTTCTTATTGGACGTGAATAACATGGACGACGGTTGACTTCTTATTGGACGTGAATAACATGGACGACGGTGGACTCCCCATTGGACATTAATATCATTGACGACGGCTGACTTCTCATTGGACGAGACTATCATGGACGACGGTGGACTCCCCATTGGAAGTTAATATCATGGACGACGGCTGATTTCTCATTGGACGTGACTATCATGGACGACGGTTGACCCACCATTGGACGTCAATATCGTCGACGATAGCTGAGTTCTCATTGGATGTGAAGGGGGGAGAGTTGGCTTAATGTCACACTCAAGTTTGTTTCACTCATATGGTGACAGTCAGTTTGGTTGGTGGAGAAAGCCGGAGTACCCGAAGAGAACCACCGCCTTTCGGTAAGTAACTGACAGACTTTCACACATGGACCAGCTGGGCTCGAACCCGTGTCGGTTCAGCGGTGTGAGGCTAGCGGTCACCAGCGAAGCGCCTTAGACCACTCGGCCACCGAGGGCCCCGGATGTAAAAGGTCATGAACGACGGTTGACTTCCCATTGGACGCTAATGTCATCGACGACGGCTGACTTCTCATTGGACGTGAATATCATGGACGAATGCCGGCTTCTTATTGGACGTTAATATCATGGAAGAAGACTGACTAGTCATTGGTCGTTAATATCATGAACGACGGCACGCTTTGACATTCTTCACTGAGGACGTTCTTCTAAGAAGAAGGGTGGCTTCTGATTGGACGTTCCTCATGGGCGATTGCTGGCTTCTGACTGAGTGTTCTTCATGAAGGACGGCTGGCTTCTGATTGGACGTTCTTCATGGGCGATTGCTGGCTTCTGACTGAGTGTTCTTCATGAAGGACGGCTGGCTTCTGATTGGACGTCCATCATGGGCGATTGCTGGCTTCTGACTGAGTGTTCTTCATGAAGGACGGTTGGCTTCTGATTGGACGTTCTTCATGGGCGATTGCTGGCTTCTGACTGAGTGTTCTTCATGAAGGATGGCTGGCTTCTGATTGGACGTTCTTCATGGGCGATTGCTGACTTCTGACTGAGTGTTCTTCATGAAAGACGGCTGGCTTCTGATTGAACGTTCTTCATGGACGATTGCTGGCTTCTGACTGAGTGTTCTTCATGAAGGACGGCTGGCTTCTGATTGGACGTTCTTCATGGGCGATTGCTGGCTTCTGACTGAGTGTTCTTCATGAAGGACGGCTGGCTTCTGATTGGACGTCCATCATGGGCGATTGCTGGCTTCTGGCTGAGTGTTCTTCATGAAGGACGGTCGGCTTCTGATTGGACGTCCATCATGGGCGATTGCTGACTTCTGACTGAGTGTTCTTCATGAAGGATGGCTGGCTTCTGATTGGACGTTCTTCATGGGGGATTGCTGGCTTCTGACTGAGTGTTCTTCATGAAGGACGGCTGGCTTCTGATTGGACGTCCTTCATGGGCGATTGCTGGCTTCTGACTGAGTGTTCTTCATGAAGGACGGCTGGCTTCTGATTGGACGTTCTTCATGGGCGATTGCTGACTTCCGACTGAGTGTTCTTCATGAAGGACGTCTGGCTTCTGATTGGACGTTCCTCATGGAGGTGGGGTGGCTTCTGATTGGACGTTTTTATTTCCTCCTGTTGACTCCGATTCACTGCTTATTTCATTACGGCTTTTGGATTACGGTTTCATGTGTATTACTTTTCTCTGCTGAAAATTCGATATATTACACATGGCATGACACCGAAAATCAAGGCAATTGAAAAGGGTCACATTTTCGGCCCAAATGATGGGTCAAGTTTGACAATAAAAGGCGGGACACATGGAAAGTGTTATGCCATTTAGTAACGTATGAATCTGGCAAGTTTTACTATTGGTGTAATCCCCATGTGACGGTTATGACTTGTGATTATAAATGTCCTCGCTCCTCTCCAGCTGAGAGTCTTCCGCTCCCCTGAATATGTTCATTACCGGTGTGCTTAAGAGAGATACAAATTCAAACACTATATATCTCGGTCAATCTCTACGAGAAGACGTCAGACGAAGTGCATTGTTCTTATGACGTCACCTTTTCGACCTATTTTGGGGCCTGTTTTTCCATTTTTTTGTAAAATTCTCCTAAAAATCTGCTCAGTAAATTGAAAAATAATTTTTCGATGTAAAATAAATTGATTTCAGCTCTCGAGCGCATCGGTAATAGACATATCCCGGGCAGACGAGCTCTAAGTGTTAGGAAACATTAATAATTATCAAGAAATGGCCGTTACTTGAGGGGTTCAAGGCGGTTCACCTTCGAATATTGACCTGCTTATACAGAAGTAACGAGCAATTCTACCCAAATCTACTTGACGTCGTTAAGTGGCCCATTTTCATTCCTTTCTCCAAAGAGTGTATATCTTATGTATAAGTTCAAAGAATATCATTTAGTCTAAAGTTGGATATGGTATCCGGAAAAGTGATTATTATTTGGATATGGTTGTATAAGTTTTTTTTTGGTCGCTTTTAACAGTCTAACTTGAGATATATATCACGCATGCTGTGACAAGAGGCAGGACATCCCGAGTCGATTGAAGAAACAAACTATCAAGGTGTTTTCTCTATCAATACACCCTTTCAATTACCTTTGCTGATTTGCGCGCGCGAATCTGGCTAGTGACGTCAAATGGAATGAAGGTGGGGGGGGGAGGGGTGGGGTGAGGTCGGTCCACTTCCCTTATATGTGTTGCAATTTTTACCTGTGTATGGCGAGATTCTGCTGGTGGACGTTTCGTCCTCGAGGCTCGCCCCCTGTACAGACCTTTTCTTCTTTGATATATGTTGGCATTTGTGGGAAGTTGATGCTGGGACGACATCGGGCCTTACAGATTAATCTTTTGTGTTGAATGGCATCATTTTCATCTGACGACGATACAGCTCACCAATTCCCAGTGTCACAGCAAATTAGCTCACCAGTTACCAATATACGAGTTGTCCGAGCAATTTCATCATAGCTCTAGATTTGTTTCTAATATCGCTTATGCCGGTGCTAGGGGCCGTGTGGTCATATCAATCAAGTTGCCACATGAACAGATACAATGAAAGCGTACCTGAGATACAACACATATCACGAATCATTAGATTCTTGGTATGTGCGTTGGAATAGGTAAACCGGAAGACTATACTATGAAGTCGTGTGGCTCTGTCAGTATGTCGGCACCTCTTCCCACTTCCCTTATATGTGTTGTAATTTTTACCTGTATATGGCGAGATTCTGCTGGTGGACGTTTCGTCCCCGAGGCCCGCCCCCTGCACAGAACTTTTGGTCTTTAATATATGTTGGCATTTGTTGGAAGTTGATGCTGGGTCGACATCGGGCCTTACAGGCTAGTCTTTTGTGTTGAATGCCGTCATTTTCATCTGACGACGATACAGCTCACCAATTCCCAGTGTACGAGTTGTCACAGCGAAACAGTTCACCAATTACCAATATACATGTTGTCCGAGCATTTCCATCGTAGCTCTAGATTTGTATCTAATACCGCTTATGCCGGTGCTAGGGGCCGTGTGGTCATATCATTCAAGTTGCTACATGAACAGGTACAATAATAGCGTACCTGAGATACAACACATATCACGAATCATTAGATTCTTGGTATGTGCGTTAGAATAGGTTAACCGGAAGACTATACTTTGAAGTCATGTGGCTCTGCCAGTATGTCGGCACCTCTTCCCACTTCCCTTATATGTGTTGTAACTGACATACTAACTCCATGCCAGATGATCACATATCATATATATTCGTGAGGAACACGAGCAAAGATGATGAGTATTTATGCTTTTTCACGACAGAGACCAGGAACATTTAAATATGTTCTGGTAGGAATCTAAGGTAAAATTAATTGTTATTTTAAGGCGAAAATTGTTGTTATATGCGGGAGACTCAAATATCAGCTCTTTCATCCTTCGGCTTTCCAGTACATGTATATAAAGCAGAACAATTCAGGACACCGCTGATGAGAAATGTTAAGATTTCTTCCCATAACGTTTAGCTACAGAATAATATGTTCTAAATTTGGTCAAATTCTCAATATGGCCGTTATCAGTGTGTTGAAAGCATTAGTCAGGATATGCTTCAAGTAAGCGTTAACGTTATTTATCAAAATAGATTTCGTCAGTCATTACAATAAGGTCGACATTATACAGAGAAGTTTGCGACACGCTGTTAACGGCAACCGTATTTGTAATTTTAGACCACAGTTACAATATCTGTATCTGTAGCTAACCCCTATGAGTCAGAACAGCATCAGCTTTTGAAGGTAATCAAGATGGCGGGACCGTAAAGACTGGGATGAATAGCCACGTCCTCAGTTTAGGTTTAGTTCAGTTCTGTTTATGTTTGGTTAACGTTCTTATTTAGTTTATTTCGTTCAGGAAGATTCTCTGTTGTTCTGAAGCTGATGTTTTTGATGGTTATCCCTGGTTCCGCGTATAAATTGAGGATTATCTACAGTGCTCGCGACAACTGTGTTGAAATGTTGACATTCAATAACCTCGACAAGAAATGTGAACTAGCTGTACTAATTACCTCTCTTGGAATGTTTACATTTTTGGCTGATATGACAGATATGGATGATGAGGGCACTGACACTCTCCTCAATGATGATCTGTTCAGCCTAAATCCGATGAGATCCCCGACACCCTTGGACCAATTATAAATGAGCTGCTTTGCCTTGTTAACCAGCTGGATATTCTGGGATCGGACATATTTATTGAACTCTGTCAGGACGAAAACAGTGACAAAGAAGCGAAAGATGCCAAGAGACTATCATACAAGGTATCCCTCCTCAGACAGGAAGATACATAAAGCGGGCGGGTCTGAAAAAAAAGTTCAATACACTCCATGACATCATGAAGCTAGTCCATGAAGTTGAGGTGGATGCTATGCCAAGTTTCGTTGCCAAAGCTAGGTTGCCTCCATTGACAGCGAATCATGTAGATATGGCAACGATTATACTCCGTGAACTCAAAATAGTGATTAAATCATTGAATGAAACGGTCTCTGATAACGGTACAAGCCAGCTGACTATGAGAAACAAACTTTCTCATATTGAAAACAGCACCTCAGAACAAATATCCAAAAACACAAAAAAAAATCTAAGAGCAAGAGTAAATCACATGACAGTAGCGGTATCTCAATTGAGGAAAATAGGTCTTCTCCCAGCAGCATTCAACTGTCTGCCACTGCTAGTGCCTTTGAAAATACAATACCACATACCATTGATGAGGTGCAGACTGACACTACTATTGAACTCAATCCTCTGAAAGTTCTGTCCTGCATGTAACTGATGGGGAGCAGGTCCAGACAGGGCCCCCCCCTCCCCCCTCCGCCCCCCCCCCCCTTGCCTGTAATCTACAGAAAGCCCCTGTTCCCATTATTGATAAGGACGCACACCTTCCATGTGTCTCATACGTCGCTACGGCCTCGTGTAACCCCACGTGGTCATTCTACGGACAAACCATCATGTAAACAAAAATTCTTCACCTATGGATATCCGGAATACTCCTTTTTGAGACGCCAAACCGGTGTTTTTTACAGTCGAGCAACTTGCTACCAAACATAATTCCCATGCGTCTTTTCCGCTCAGAAGCGATGGTCATCACTCAGACGTTCTATGCTCACATTCAACGTGGCTTGAAGATGTTCTGGTCAGGTTCTGGTTTTCTCAACCTCGTAAACCACAGTGTTGGTCTAACCAAGATGATTTATACTCAGTCTAAAGACCTCGGCAGAGAGACGGATGGAATATACGTACATCGAACCACATGCTGCTTTTCCCGAGGAGTATTAACATTCTCAAACATGGATATCAACACATTGAAACGATCAGTCTTTAATTGCTGTGGCCTTAAAAGTTCTATATCGGAAATAAAAGAATTGTGTGATTGTAATGATGGTATACTGCGACAAGAGCACTGGTTCAATGAGTCCGAGATGAACATACCGAACAATCTACATTCTGCTTCCACAGTTAAACGACCACAGAGATCCACTGTTACGGTGTCGCTATGCTAACTCCGATAAGGCCACTTCATCCGACATTCATCAGTATACGCTGATAACTGAGGAGCCTAGTGTTTATTATACAGTTGTATTTCCCACTGTGATCAGTTGAACTCTTACCACAAAAGCATAGTGCAGACACTGCTAGCATGCAGCAGTGGTAGCAATCCGGAACACGGTTGTCTTTCAAAAAACCTGTCCCGGGTTGGAATGGTTTTGTGACAGAACACCACGATGCCGCCAGGCTGTCATTTTTTTGTGGGGGAATAGTCCTCGTGAATGTCCTCTCGCGTTGCACATGCGTTGTGCTTAAGGGTCATTTTTGTTCTCAAGGAGACGATTCACTACTACATGTATATATATCAGTGTAGTCCTGTGTTTGTCTCAGATGCCAGCAAGGCATTTGACCGGATAAATGGTTGGACGTTATTAAAGCGATTAATCAACCGAAAAGTCCCGAGGTTCACCATTGCTCTGGCATTGGAATATTGTGCAAAGTTTTTGCATACGATGGGGTTGTGTGTTCTCGGAAGGGTTGCTTGCTGGAACTGGAGTTTGCCAAGGTGGAAGTCTTTCCCCTTGTTCTTTAATATCTACATACATGAACTCGAAAATATCTCGGTCCAACTTAGGATGTAATGTAGACTTTCTTTAACCACCTACTATACGCTGATGATGTATGCCTTATTAGTCCCTCTGTCTTCAGACTGCACTTGGTATATGTGATAATTTTGCGACTGACAATAATATTGTTTTCAACACTAAGAAATGTTTATGCATGTGTTTTCGCCCAAAAAAGTCCATTGACCTGGAAGCACCCTCTGTTAAACCGTCCGGCTCACAGCTGAATTACGTTGACAGCGCAAAATATCTTGGTCATTTCATCTCCAGCCTTCTCCCTGGCAGGTGTGATATGTGGTGTGCAAACTAGGAAATTATGTATTCGTGCCAAAATTTTGACTCGAATGTTCTATGTGTTCTCAAGTTGTCAAAAAAGCAAATTTTCTCGTCGTACTATACCACCACCATCTACTGCAGTGTTCTTTGTGCTCACGTAACTGGAAAATATCTGCGAGTCACATACAACAACGCATTTAGCTGGTTAATGCATTTAATTGTAGTGATACTTTCATATCGCGCTGTACCCAGCTTTAACAAGGTTAAGCGACACCAGTTTAATTCTCTACGGAACAGACTTATATTGTCAGACAACTTCTTTCTTACAACTCAGAGGCTTCACGATTTGTCTCAGACTTCGGGTTTAGTTTGTCATTGGTCTCGTCAAATCTATGTGACGTGCCAGTAAGTTGTCTTCCACTTAATTATTTGTTCACACTGTAGACCATCTGAGCCTGAAATAATGAATTATTATTATTATTATTTTCAATTTATTCTGCTGTATATACTAGGAAGTTGAAGAGCTAAAGTACCGCGATTTGAGTGTGCCGTAAATACAATATCTGTGTGTGGACGTATATTTCTTAAAATTCATTTTATCCAGAAATAATTTTACCCCACATTTATTGAGAGTGCCGAGATTTGAGTCTGCCGCATATAATAAAAATTGTCTTTAACGAATATTTATTAAAATAACTACTGATCTTACCAACGAATCCTACCATATCTTGAATGTTCTTCGTGGTCTCCATTATGAAGTAAACATGAATACTCACCATCTTTGTTGGTGTGTCGCTCGATTATATATATTATGTTTTCAGCTTGAATAGTGTAAGCATGTTTCAATGGCGGAAATAACCCCAGTGGACGGAACAATGCATTCAAAACCATGTCTGAGAATACACGGGGTCTAAACGTAAGGCTTTTCAGCTGCATGATAACCTGAACAGTGAGTATTTACTTGAAGTATCGACCTATTTCTCTGCATGCTATGGCGTGGTGGTACATCAAGAAAAAGTTCCAAAACGGTATTACAAAAATGGTAGAATATAGTAGGATTTTTGATGGTTAAAAGTAATATCAAATGTTCGTTTCAACCGTGTGGCATTTCCAAGGCGCAGTTGGAATTGGAAATAACTGTTGTGAGAATGTTTTCTAAATGAATTTATTTTCAAAAGTGATTCCGTCATTCGACATCATATTTGAAATAGAGAATTGACCATTGTTTAAACACGTCATTGGACAATTACGGGTTCTCTATTTTCTGCGAACATCTGGATGAAGAAGAAACAGGCACTCATTTCTTCATGGAATTTCTATCTGACAGGGGGAGCAACTCTGTAAAGTAGACATCATAGTTCATTCTTGGTCACTCATCGCTACAACTGCCAAACACCAAATGTCATAAACGGGCAACCATATACACTCACCATGTCATTTATAATCCTGATATTCTATGAATGTCACAAGTGACTTATGTGACTTCGATGGAGGAGATTGGATGCGATAGATCATTATTTAAAAAATTGTTACTAGTGACGAATGTCTATATTGCTCGTCAGCTATTGATTATCAAACTTTGACTCTTCACATGGCAAAGTGATACTGTACGGGTTTAACTATTGCGAGGATGCGTCACCAAATGGAGCATTTCTCTTCTGGGTTCATAGGCGTGTTCTTCTTACAATTGAATGCATCCGCAAACTCCTTCACTTGCGCCACGGGACCCTTAACGCTGAAAGAAAAAACATAAGCACGGCGTATGTACGTGTACAAATCGACCAGTTCATGTATATATGAATATGACAAATAACATCTACATCATTCACCATATGAACATGTAAGCATCAATCTTCTTCATTAAGTAGCCAGAGAATTACAGCTCGGAAAAATGTACATGTTCTGTAAAGTATATATTGATGATAAAGGGCAATTACAACCGTCTGGTCCGCCATTTATAATTCATCTGTCGTCCATTAAATAATATCCGCGTCCATAATCCAAAGACCCTTTCCATATTCCATATAACAGCATTAGCACCAAATTCTAAAAGACAATCCTAGTATACATAAACATAGGCTAGTTTCCTGAAAGAGAGAAGCGGTCAACATTTTTCATCGATGCCGACAAGACATCATGATGTTCCGAAAATGTCAAGTCTGTATCGCTGGTCAGTATTCTTAATCCCTTATTCGTTGTAAAGTCGTCATCTAGAGAATGATGTATCTCAGTCACGCTTTGATTGTGGCTGTTCATATGAACACCACAACGATCTTGATTTTCATGGGTTCATACGGCCCCTAGCCCCGGGTCAAGCTGAGTTAGATAAAGTTACGAACTCAACGCCATATATCTTGCACGCTACGCTCGTATTTTACTATCAGCATGCGAAAAATTTGAGAAACTTTATGTGGAGGCGCTTGGTGGTATAGCCCTGTGTTATAAGTTTCTGCAATAGCTTTTTGTGACGTTGATTAAAATCGTCACATTTAACACATGATCTAGCAAATGCTACTAGGCGAGATATGTATACGCCATATGTAGGTCCCACTGGAATATTAATCTCTCCGCACAGGAATAGGCAGGTCCCACTGGACTATTATAGTTCTCGACAAAATCATTGAAACCGAAAATAGATGACAGTGCGTTTCTCTACAGGTACAGAGCAATTTCCTTGTAAGTTTCGAAGTTATGGACCGACTAGTAGCCGGGTGGGAGAACGGGTGAACGCTGACACAGCCGGACGGACAGAACGGGTGAACGCTGACACAGCCGGACGGACAGAACGGGTGAACGCTGACACAGCCGGACGGACAGAACGGGTGAACGCTGACACAGCCGGACGGACAGAACGGGTGAACGCTGACACAGCCGGACGGACAAACTGATGCATAGGAATATGGGTGAGGGAGTGCGTGAACATGATTTAACGTCGCTTTCAACACTATTTCAGTCGTATCACGACGTTTGGTTCCTATTTCTTTTCACACCCGGAAACCACTCGGGCAGGGCCTTATTCTTTTTCACACCCGGAAACCCCACGGGTCCCCAGTTAGTCTCTCACGACAAGCTCTCTGGTGAGCTGTGGCCTATTCTTACCATAACCTGGAGTGCGCACAACGACACATCAGGTGCATAGGCATAATGAAGGAATAGAAAAATCCATTAAATTCTATACAGTTCTACCTCAGTCAATAAATCTAAAGGGAGCTATACTGATCAATTCTAATCTTCTGATCATAAAGCGTTGTGTGTGCCTGGTGTGTAACAACAAGCATCTCCTCGAACGGTGTATTCGATTTCTCTGTTTAGAATGGGGCCTAAAGTCTTCATATTGGTGTGGATTACAAGCGTCTAGTCCGTCATTCATAATTCAGCCGTCGTCCATTAGAGAATATCCGCGTCCATAATCCAAAGACCTATTCCATATTCCATATAACAGTATTAGCACCATATTCAAAAAGACAATCATAGTATACATGGAGTCTCAGTATGACTCTGTGAGCGGTGAGTGGCATCATTCTACCAGAATAACATAGAAATAACATCATGATATATGATTATACCAGGAGGGATATTGCAATTAAGCTGACAAAAATAAACACAAGGAGAGAATCATGGTTATATTAAAGTCGTCTCTGACTCTAAAATATATGTTTAGAATTATTGAATAGTATACACGTTCTTGCTATGATTATTGAGATATAAGTATACCGTACCGAAATATTTCAGGGCAATGGGGGTCTGTTAGTAGCATTTCCCGAAATCTTTCTGGCCGAACAGATCCACACCAGCTCTGTTAAATAAAACAGTAGAGCCACTAATGTGCAAGCTTGACACCACGCATGATGCATTTTTCCTGTGCGGAAGAAATAGGAACCTAGACGATAAACATTTAGCGTAGTCAAACAACATTGTGTTAGAAATGTCAAACAGATTAAAGTATTTTGGATAATAGCCGTGTGAATCTCTTAAGTGCAATTCACAACATTGCAATACATTTTAGAATTCTTGCAGGGCTCGAGAACTGAGGTAGAAGTTGATCAATTACGACTCCAGTCTATTGAGAGCTGGGAAAACTATCACTATACAGAAAACAGGCCGAACTGTGAGATACATATATTCAGCAAGCTCTTGATGTATCACCTATATTAAACATATCATAAACAATATGAACTATAGCAGGGGATCATCACTACTAAACCATTCCAATTCAAGACCGCTGTAGTTGCTGTTATGATACTGCTGACAAAACGATTCATTTACACACACATAATATCAAGGCCCAACTTAGATTTCTCTTTACATTTAAAGATCATTACTCATAATGAATAGGAGAAATCGTAGCCACTTCAATGAAAATTGAATGATGTTCCAGCACTTCGTGACTAAGATATAACAAATAGATAATGCGAGTGAAGTGAACAAAAACATGATCATGAGTGGTCATCGGCATCAACGGTATATCGACAATGATTCCACCCGTATAACCGGCAGACGCATTGCACGAATTACAGGACCGACATCAGGTATGCGATGCAATCTTTACCGGGTGTCGCACATGAGGACTACTCTACATACCAAATGTATAGAGCTGCATACCTGGGCATATGAGAGAAAAAATGCTTGATCACTAGTCAGATTGAGACCAGGTATAGTCTGCCATCCACCTCGATCCATTTCCCACACCTTGAATGACTGCATATGAATAAACATAGGAATCAGAATTATATACGTATGAGAGATTCAAAACAATTGTCCCCATAGCTGTACAGGGTATGGTAGCATTCTCGTCTCGCGAGACTCCCTACTGCGAGAAAGAGTCTCACGCGTAAATGGGAGCCATCCCCCCAAAATTTGGGGGGTGAGTAGGCGGCGTATGATTATCTGGCTTGTCACTGACCTGCTGACTCTGCCGAGTTAGAAGCGAATTGCTAAACATAACGTGGGCTATATAATTGGGAAATGACTCTTTCCGTTTCGGAGCATATCAATCGCGAACAAATTATTGTCGGTATGTATACTTGGCCGTGAAAGCGAGTTATCTAATACAGGAAGTAGTTCGCGGGTAGACACGGCTCGCTTTGAGAATGATGTCATGCTGCCTCGCTTTGAGATTGGAGATTCAAAAATGTCACCAGTTTACATGAGAGTCGCTTTGGTCTCCCGCGGGTAGACACGGCTCTCTTTGAGAATGGGTATGGTAGTACACTCCGTTTGTAAGACCACCAATATGATTCTATTCGGGTCGTATTCTGTTTATTCCTGGGTCATCTAAACCAAGTTATGTCTTATATGTGGGAAAAAATCAATAAGCGGTAAATCGATAACCACAGCATTTAGACAAAGCAGCTCTGATAGTTCAATATGGGCAACTGAAACCAAACACAAAGAGCATAAAGACGCCTCTCAAGTCGGTGATTAACGGGATTCTCATGACGTACCTGATATGCAAGTATTAACCCACCGATATCAGCAATGTTTTCAGCAAGTGTAAAGTTACCATTTACCTGAAAGTAACCAATCATACTACAGTTAATAACATCTGATTCACATCCATCGGCCAATATCAATATGGTCTAACCACTAAACTGAGTTACGATCTGATTCACATCCTTTGGTCAATACAAAACAAATAAACAATGCAGATGGAGATACACTTAAAATCTAATCAGTATGAAAATAGAAGTATCGGCTCTGGATTTTCCATCACGTGTTCAAAGGTCCATCGTAAACAGCACCTGGGCACAGGAGCTCATCTCCTGATCAGAGATCTATCGTATACAGCATCTGATGGATAGGGGCACGTCTCCTGATCAGAGGTCTATCATATACGGCACCTCGGAGACACGAGGTCGTCTCTTGATCAGAGGTCTATCGTATACAGCACTTGGGGGACAGGGGGCCATCTCCTGATCAGAGGTCTATCGTATACAGCACTTGGGGGACAGGGGGCCATCTCCTGATCAGAGGTCTATCGTATACAGCACTTGGGTGACAGGGGGCCATCTCCTGATCAGAGGTCTATCGTATACAGCACTTGGGGGACAGGGAGCCGTCTCCTGATCAGAGGTCTATCGTATACAGCACTTGGGGGACAGGGAGCCGTCTCCAGATCAGAGGTTTATCGTATACAGCACTTGGGGGACAGGGGGCCATCTCCTGATCAGAGGTCTATCGTATACAGCACTTGGGGGACAGGGAGCCGTCTCCTGATCAGAGGTCTATCGTATACAGCACTTGGGGGACAGGGAGCCGTCTCCTGATCAGAGGTTTATCGTATACAGCACTTGGGGGACACGGGGCCATCTCCTGATCAGAGGTCTATCGTATACAGCACTTGGGGGACAGGGAGCCGTCTCCTGATCAGAGGTTTATCGTATACAGCACCTGGGGGACAGGGGTCCGCCTCCTGATCAGAGGTCTATTGCATACAGTGCCTTGGGGGGGCAGGGGTCTGTCTCCCTATCAGAGGTCTATCGTATACAGCACCTCGGGGACAGGGGCCCCTCTCCGGATCAGAGGTCTATTGCATACAGTACCTTCTGGAGGAGTAGGGGTCCGTCTCAGCACCTAGGTGACAGGGGCCCGTCTCCGAATCAGATATCTATCGTATCTAGCACCTGGGGGACAGGGGCAGGTCTCATGATCAGAGGTCTATCGTATACGCCACCTGGGGGACAGGGGCACCTCTCCTGATCAGAGGTCTATCGCATACAGTACCTGGAGGACAGGGGCCCGTCTCCTGATCAGAGATCTATCGTATACAGCACATGGGGAACAGGTGATGTATCTGATTAGAGGTTTATCGTATACAGCACCTGCGGGGCATTCCTGTCCAGACTAACGCTATCTTAATTGGAGGGGTTGTTCGCATCCAACTATAATGAAGGAGGAACTGGAACTTCATAACTTTATAGCCACCAAATTGTTTACGAACATTTTCAAAACCCATTTTATTGCATATTCTTCACTTATCTGTATATAATTAAATTCCGCTATCCCTTTCTGGACAGTAATATTCCAGCATATCTCGCCTAGTAGCATTTGCTAGATCCTGTGCTAATTGTGACGATTTCAATCAACGTCACAAAACATTGTTGCAGAAACTTATAAAACAGGGCTATTCCTCCAAGCGACTCCACTCAAAGTTTCTCAAATTTGGCGATGCATATCGCATGCTGATAGCAAAATACGAACGTAGCGTGCAAGATCTATGGCGTAACGTTTCGTAACTTGTGTCTAATTCCGCTTAACCCGGGGCTAGAGGCCGTATGAACCCATGTACTTCAAGATCACAATCAAAGCGTGACTGAGATACACCATTCTCTAGATAACGACTTTAGAACGATTATTATGGATTAAGAATACTGATCAGCGATACGGATTATATATTTTTGGAACATCATGATGTCTTGTCGGCATCATTCAAAACTGTTGACCGCTTCTCTCTTGCAGGAAACTAGCCTATGTTTATGTATACTATGGTTGCCTTTTTTGAATTTGGTGCTAATACTGTTATATGGATATGGAATAGGTCTTTGGTTTATGGACGCGGATATTCTTTAATGGACGACGGCTGAATTATGAATGACGGACTAGACGCTTGTATTGTTCTGGGCCTGGAAGTTCACCCCTCGTACATAGCCGGACCTCACATCCTTATGTTCTAACTAAGAACTTGCATTTCATAATTATTTTCAAATTTTCTCAAATATACTCCGAAATTCATGCCTTGGTGAGAATTTCGTTGGAGACAATGTGCTCACAATGTCAACCTGCGAGATCATATGAGGAAATCACCGAGACACATTGTGTGTTGCTCACTTAGCAATGTTATGCCAGTAGGTGCATGTAAATCTAAAATGGGTTAGCCCATTTTTAATTTGTATAGACATGGCATGATGACTGTATCTGCATGCAATTCATACTGATGGATCAGTCGAAGTTATTAATAGAAAAGAGTTCATAATTTTGTCACAGTTAATTATGATTATGCAAAAGTATGTTAAACTCGTATGTTAAACTCGATGTTGTCACAATATCAGGGAATGCATGTAATACACAAAGCGATATTTACCCTTAGACCGTCAACTTCAAACTGATCGTAATAACTGGAGACGCAGTTCGTCTTTTCCCAGAACGTGTTCCATGACTGATTTGTCCACCATTCATGGAGATTTCCCTGAAGATCAAACTTGGCTCCTAAAAATAGTATGTGCAGTTAATGTCTGAGCAAATCTTGTGTGAACATTTGGCATTGGATCCCACATTTAACCCTATGACAACATAACAGTTACTCTGCTAAAGTTCATACTAAGTATATAATGGACATCAAGTGTGAGATATTGGTCACTGTTTTTAATTATTAGTTGATACAAATACATGCAACATAGCCATTGGCACACGATGAGTCGCATTCGTTCTACAAACGAGATTTTGTATACGTTATATTTTATCCACCCATGCAATATCATGGAAGTTAGGTGGCTTACTCTGCCACTTCCCGATTCAAATGTCTTTTTGTTAAATTAACTTTGGCTCTTGACGCCTTTCATATAATTTTATCAATCTAAAGTAACTTTTAACAGATGCTTCATTTCTGTAAAAGGTTTGCATGTCATCTGCAAAGATATTGATCTTGAGTTGATAGGTTGGGTTGTCACTATCGGGAGATTTATTCCTTCAACATTTTCACAATCAAGTATATTGCATATCAAGGGTCCGCTAGAATCACATACAATGGGCTTCCCCATTTAACTGATCGTGAAACATTCATTGTTATCAACATGTGATCATTTGTACTTGTGTTTAGCTTATTATGTTAATACATCATGTTGATTCATTGTCTGAAGTTATCAGCAAATCCAAACTTTTCTGAACATTTATTCTTCCACCCCACTTTATTCTTATGCTTTTTCTTGGTCATGGAATATAATTGCAGTCTGTTGTCTTCATCAGCATAGTCGAATACGCCCTCGCATAGTCCTTATTCTCTCACATATGTTTCTATCTTTAGAAAATCCTGTTTGGTCTGTGTTGAAGTAAGATCTTTGTCATTGAAAATCTCTTCTACTACTTTGAAAAGTTCTCTACATATTACATGCAAAATTTCTTGTAAAATTCGGCACTGATCTCGTCTTCGCTCAGTCACTTATTCGAGTTTAAATTATCTCCAGCTTCTCTCATTTCTTCAAATGTTACGTCTTTGTCATACATTTCGGACTCACTGCCATGTATTTTGATTTTGACGTTTAGTAATTGTTCGACACTTTCTTCATTCCACCCTTCTGTCTTATATAATTCACATAATTCATAATTCAAACATTTGGCTGGTGTGAAGCAGTTGTTGTTTAAGGCTTGATCCAGAGATTGCACCCATGCTACTTTCAACAGAGCAAGCATTGAAGTGTTCCTTTTTATAACTCTGGCGTACAAGTTGTTTCACAAAAGAACGGTAAATTACTCGGAAAGGACCATCCTTACCGTTTGAATCAAACCCATGAGTGACTTCATGGCCGAAAACAGTAGCCATTGCACCGAAGTTCACCGCACTGCAATGGAAAGATTACATTTGTATTTTGCGTCAGATGGGACATGTTGGCACGACGATACACTGTCACTTATCTCCGATACGTTAATGTTCCCCAGAAGTACTTTCAAATAATGGTATGTAGGATTAAAAGTGGAAGCTTCATTGATATTTATTGGTGAGAACAGTTCGGTGCTTGACAGCAAGTTTCCAAGATGAGAAGAAGTCCATAGCTCTAGCAAGATTATACTGTTTACCATGTAAAAGACTCACATGTCCCCGGACCTCCTCTCCCACCCCTATATTTCACTTTTCCATAGTGAAGGTGGGAGCATTTGAGCCTAGGAGATAATTCTGAGTACTGGGTCTCCTTTTCTACGTTAGACAGGAGTTGGGATAGTTCGTCCAGTGAAAGACACTCGATTCTCTTACACCGGTATTAAATGTACAACCGTTGGGCAGCCAGCTCTGATCATTTTTCTAGACTTCTGTGTAAGTATTAAAAAGAATGTTTCTTAAGCAGCTTTCTGTCCTGTTCGTTAATTTCCGAGACTACCCTATCTTCCAAATCGTCATGATTGGCCACCTATCTCAAATTAAATTCCGAGTCATTTTTGACAAGTTGGAATGGAGGATTTACTTTAGGCAGACAAATGGAGGCGAGATTCTGATATAGTGAATATGGTACCATTGATTCTTACGGTGGATAATCTTTGTCATAGAATGGTGGTTGGAGCATACCCGCTGGAAACACTGAAAAAAAAAATCAAATTGGAGAGAATAGAGTGCTGAATGTGTGTACGCAGTAGAATAATCCAAAAAGGAAGATTTAAACCAAAACGCAAATACAGCCACAAGCGACAATACGAGGTGTCAAGCAATTGGCCAAAGTACAGATTCCATTTTGTGGTAAACGAGAAACATTGGATAACTTCGAAAATGCAACAGCTAGAACCTGCATATATAAAAATGTACGCCAAAAATGTACGCCACAAACACCACCTACCGACATTTTTCTCGTAACTTAGATATTGGTAGGTCCCGAAACATCAACATTCTTGATATTATACTGACATATTTACTTAGCCACATTCGCCATACACAAATCCGGTTTTTGAAAACTTTGCCAGTATCAATTGGTCGATGGCGGAATATATTCACCGTCACTGTGGAACGACCAATCCCCATCGATCATCCATGCCAAGTCCCATGTCGATCAGTTGAGCAGTTCCGGACAAAAACACTACCAAATGATTCGCGTTAGCTCAAGATGACCATTAACGATGTTGATCAGTTAGCTTCATTAGGAGAAACGAAGACCGCATGACACATATTTCAGAAACGTAATTTGAGACATTTCCCCTTTCAGTATTGGTACCCTTTTTATCTTTTACTTTAAGCTGAGAGAGAGAGAGAGAGAGAGAGAGAGAGAGAGGCGCTCAGTAGTTGAGAGACTTACTCATTCTATTTTTAGTCGAATCGTAATATGCGTTGACTGTATGTGGGTAAAAGTTTTTCCACCTGAAAGAGAGTTTATATACATGTAGGTCGTTTTAGTACAAGTTTACCCGGATATATGTTAAAGGGATCCCCAAACACACCTACTTTTCTCGGAGGATTATCAATCTGTGGAACCTAACAATTACACATATATGATCTTTTGTTCTACTACAAACTGTATTTATTTTGTTTCCTGTAAAAAGTGTGTTCAACAGTATGTTGGCAAGACCACCCAAAGACTCTATCTTAGGGTGAATGGTCACAGAAAATCCGTTAGGAAAAAGCAATTGCTTATAGGTAAGCATTTTTCTGCACCCGATCATGGCTGGAATAATTTTAGTCGTCGTCTATCCATCTACCAAGGATTCCCCCTTTGCATTTGAGAGAAAAATCCGAGAGCGGGAACTATTCTGGATGCTAGAACTTGGGTCAGTGTTTCCTTATGGTTTAAATGATAGTGTCAGTGGGTTCGGCAATGTTACACACCGCCGTTCAAATATGTCCAATATTACCCAGCTATTCAAACCATCGCTGCCATGGTTGGAGAAAGTGTAACAGTTCGATTATACTGCCGCCAGACGTCGTCAATTTTTCCTACCTCTTGCATATCGCTCCAATATATCACTTTAAATTACTTGGTGGGTTTAACTAACACACCTACTACTATACATAGCTTAGGTACAGTTTTGTATGCATTAACTCTGAGAGCTTTAAGTCATATAGCCAGAGATATACAACAATCTGCGTCTTCAGGAAATATGATACCACCCAAAATCACTAAAGTATGTCAAGATATAGCGTATTTTCGGTTGTATCGTCCAGTGAACATAATCGAAACATCACAAGATCGGCTTTCCTTGAAACGCAACTACTTAGATAAAGGCCTGGACATTATTAATGTATCTCTGAATGATCCAGAGGTACGCAACGCGGTACCAAACTATTTTAAGTTCACAGAACCTCCTTGCATTTCATATAAGTATACTAAATCTATAGCCACCAATATATTCAATTACTCTAATGCTGTCAAGGAGTTTGACTGGAACTTATACACATCGGGAGGCTATCGTTGTGATTGTGAATCGTCAAACTTTATCTATACACCATGCAAACATGATTGCGACTGGTAACCTTGTTGTAGTGAGTGATGAGGACCTAAGATTACTCCTGATGAAGGGACCTAAATATAGAGAGCCGAGAAGAATAAATCTGAAGGCCGACCAGAAGAAAGTCCTGTCTGCATTGGAACAGTACTTTTATTGATTGCTCTAAGCGAGAAACATTTGAACCTACAGTAATCGCTGATTGACTGACCCTCACCAAGAGAAAGGTCGATGAACCAATCCGCCATATTGACAGAAGTACCCTTCTCCAAGCAAAACTGAGAAATACTGAGAAACCTCAATTCGCAAGAAGTTCTAGCAAATCTCCAGAGTAAATTCGTCACAGTCCCAGCCGACAAAGCTCCAAATAATATGATATTCATATGTAAATATTACTATTACCAGGTGCTGGTTAAAGAATTGAGTGTAAATATATCATCATCAAATACGTCTACTTACTCCCAAACTGCATTTCCGCTGGAAGATTTAATTAACAATCACAAAACGTTTCTCAGGAAAAGATGTATTTGTCTTCCACCCAATCATAACGACATACCGAAGGTGTACTGGACTTTCAAAATGCATAAAGAACCATACAAACCTAGATTCATAGGTTGTTCTAGAAGCTGCACCACCAAGCTTCTTTCAACCCTGTTGACGAAGACCTTCAGGAGGTAAAAGCATTTTGGGAAAGGTATTACGCCACTATTTCTAAAAACTCTGGCGTTGAATGTATGTGGACGCTGAAAAACTCAAAATATCTTACGGAAGAACTTGATGCTAAAGGTCACATACCGTACAGACATGTATCCACATAAGATTTCTCGATTCCCTATACTACAATCCCTCATCAGGACCTTATTGACTTCGTTGAGTTCATTAATAGTATCTGTGTTAAAGAAACCTGCTCGTAGATATATTATTGTCGAAGGCATAGAGCATTCTTTAGCTCTACTACATACAAGAGATATCATTCACGGGATGTTTCTTTGTTTACAGTTGCTTGAATTTCTAATTAAAAAACTCTATGTGCAATTTGGCAACACAATATATCAACAGCATTCCAAATGGGTACTAATTGTGCACCCCTGTTGGCTGACAATTATATGTTCTCTTATGAATATGACTATATGCAGGCGCATTCAAAAACCGATCCATTCAAAGCCCGTTCCTTCTCATTCACCAAACGCTATATAGACGATGTTCTCGCTGTGGATACTCGCTATTTAAATGATGCAGTGAAGGATATATATCCACCAGTAAACTACAGGGATAGCCCTACAGGCACATCGTATTTAGACCTATATCTCTATAAAAATGAAGCAGGCCTTCTCTCTCGTCGACTTTATGACAAAAGAGATGATTACAATTTCGACGTCGTAAACTATCCCTTTCCGGACAGTAATATTCCAGTGGGATCTGCATATGGCGTATACATATCTCGCCTAGTAGCATTTGCTAGATCCTGTGTTAAATGTGACGATTTTAATCAACGTTACAAAACATTGTTGCAGAAACTTATAGAACAGGGCTATGTCACCAAGCGCCTCCATTCAAAGTTTCTCAAATTTGGCGATACATATCGCATGCTGATAGCAAAATACGAGCGTAGACTGCAAGATCTATGGCATTGCGTGTCGTTACTTGTGTCTAATTCCGCTTAACCCGGGGCTAGGAACCGTATGAACTCATGTACTTCAAAATCCTCATGATGCTCATATGAACAGTCACAATCAAAGCGTGACTGAGATACATCAATCTCTAGATAACGACTTTACAACGAAACTAATATGGACTAAGAATACTGATCAGCGATAAGGATTTGATAGTTTTGGAACGTCATGTTGTCTTGCCCGCATCATTGAAAACTGTTGACCGCTTCTCCCTTGCAGGAAACTAGACTATGTTTATGTATACTATGATTGTCTTTTTGAATTTGGTGCTAATGCTGTTATATGGAAAATGGAATAGGTCTTTGGATTATGGACGCGGATATTCTCTAATGGACGACGGCTGAATTATGAATGACGGACTAGACGCCTGTAATTACAACTGTCACCCGTTTAAAAATATTGAAATTTGACGAACAAAAATTCAACACAGTGTTTGAATTTGTCTGTAAGACCTCGGCAGCCAGACAGCAGCCAGTATACAGATTCACATGCTATCAATGGCGTTTTCAACGGCTGTTTTTGTGCATTTATCGACGCAATGTTGAGCTGTGTTTCAGGAATGAAGATAATGCCCACAAGTGATCGAAAGACGTGTACATCGGCACGATGCCTACGTCTGTCCAGGGAAAGAAGCAGGCCGAGAAAATATGTTGCTCTAAGAAAGGCATACATTTGTACGGGTCCTTCTGTGTTCACAACCAAACATGAAATAATACTGTTACATGTTTGTCTATACGAAACCTGAGATAAAACACTTCCCTGTAAGTTGAAACAGTTCGTATGTTGAAGGTATCAACGGGACAATACGTGTGGTCCACCCAGAGAAACAGTATAAGCGATGTAATTAAATACTGGTACGCATTTCACTTTTCCCAGACACGACATTCATTTGGTACACTTTAGTTATGCACAAGTACGGACGGTCAAGCAGGTAAATAACACCTGGGTATGGATTACAAGCGTCTGGTCCGTCATTCATAATTCAGCCGTCGTCCATTAGAGAATATCTACATAATCCAAAGACATATTCCATATAACAGTATTAGCACCAAATTCAAAAGACAATTATAGTATACATAAACATAGGCTTGTTTCCTGCAAGAGAGAAGCGGTCAACACTTTTCAATGATGCCGGCAAGACATCACGATGTTCCAAAAATATCAAATCCATATCGCTGATCAGTATTCTTAATCCATAATATTCGTTGTAAAGTCGTCATCTAAAGAATGACGTATCTCAGTCACGCTTTGATTGTGACTGTTCATATGATTACCATCAGGATCTTGAAGTACATGGATTCATACGGCCTCTAGCCCCGGGTTAAGCGGAATTAGACACAAGTTACGAAACGTAATGCCATAGAACCCGACATTGTTTGGATAATTCTTAGGGCACAGTAGTGCAATAAAGAAAACCTTTTGTCATGTTTGTTACTGAGTCAGAATTAATTTGAGCTAATTCTCTTCCGCCCGTCGTCCATACAATCTGGTGAGTTCACACAAAGTATATTTTACATCCCATGCTGATAACTGATATATGAGCATATATTCGCCTCGGTACATCGTCCAACTATACTCCAGGAAAAAATTGGTGGAGCATTAGAGGGCCTTCTCCGGTTAGCATCGAATTTCCACGTGTCTGAGTTCCCTCGCATGGTCTAACTTGTTACGACAATATGATTACTAACGTATGGACTATTCATGATGCTTCATCTACATGTGATAGCTATGATGGTAGTTCATCATATAATTCGTGAAAATTGAACCCATATTAGCTCATTAGCTCATTAGCTCATTAGCTCATTTCGCTTATATTTTCAGCGAAATGGGAGCTGCTCTCATACTGAGTTTGCATGCTGAACACTTTATTGCCCGCTCCTTCTTACAACGGTGACGTCACATGTCGCTCTCGCTGAGAGAATTTCGAGTGTCAAATCTCAACTTAGATCTCGAATTTATCAAAGATGCGACAAAATATTGCCAAACTGTTTTTGCAAATAATCAAAAACAACATTTTTTTACAAACATCAATACTTTTCTCAAATTTTTCAGACCCTGTTTGGAGAGCCCTTTAAGCTTTTATGAGCTAGAGTGGTAATAACATAGGTATTGAGTTATGAGCTTTTTTAACAGTGAAACTATGTATGAAGAGGTATATAGCTCTATCACGGCAGGGCCAGCCTGCCAACTATAATGTAGGAAGTGAATTCAAAACCATCCCAACTATGAAAGTAATAAGCTACATTAGTCTTATGAAGAGAAATACACACTTGTCCAAATACATTATTATATATATATAAAATAAAATTATGTCTCCACGCAGAATTGTAACCCAAATCATCCGTATCACCTTGGTACAGTACCGGTATGCTCAAACATATACATCAATACAATGTCAAAAATCACTGATTTTAATCATTTTTATCGTGAAATATTTACATTTGATCACCACCAGCCCCTATTATTGCCCGCCCGATTCATTTTATTATCTTATACATGTTATATTGTGTCGACAAATGTTGCGGCAAGTTTGTAGTAGTGCAACGGCTACCTCGTGCAACGGCAGTTACCTACATATATTCATACGTTTCCATTACTTCGCCCTGATACTGATCACAGCCAATTGCATTATGCGAAACATATTCTGAGTTTTTTTCTTTGTTGATCGTTCTTATTCGCGAATCAGTCTAATGTATTTGACTCCGCACCTTCTTCCCAAAGATATAGTTGAAGTCACATCTTTTGAATATACATTTACTAACCGAATTGATGGAATGAATCTTCTGCTGAATCTAGCTCCATAACCACAGTGGATGAACCCGGCCAATATAACTTACAATGATTCGACCGTCTCAACTCCACCAACGAGGTTCGACATGGTTCTAGGTTCTTCATTGACTGACTTTATATTGGAGTAATAAAATCAACAGTCAACTAACACGCTATTCTATTTTACTTTTTACAAATCTTACTCACAACCCACCTGTCACTGATATACTAGAGCGACACCTAGCGGAGGTATCACGCATTAGGTTAGGTCTTGCTTGATCCCGACCAGATAGATCTCTTGTGATGAAATTCAAATATTTATATATCACCGGTGCCGCCACACTTTCAAGAAGATACGACCAGGGTGAACGCCAACCGTAACTCTTAAAACGTCGGACTGTGTCGAACCTGTCAAAGTGTATATGACACCCCTCTATGTGTTATTGCCCCTCTTATTAGATGTGCTTTTCCGTATAATTTTCCTAGAACTTTAGAAGCATATATATCAACTAGAGCTGCCCTACATCATCATGTCTTATCAGTGGAAATCAATTCGACAGGAGAAAAGTACACAGATTTCGAAACGATACAATAAAATATATTCGATATATATATATACTACGTAGTTTATCCAAGATGACTCAGCATCGAACCAAGATCGTTTCTATTCGTTTACTGCATTTGACATTGCGATAAATGTATTAGAAAATTCGTTCAGACATCTGTCTGACAGAGTTTGACCTAGATTTATGACTATTTTTGACTGTTTATATAACCTATCCATTCCTGTACAGCGACAGTCTTCTAATCATACGTACATATAGTGTGAGAATACAACTGTGGGAACCTGAATCAGTGATTCACTCCAACACAGAATGTTAGCGAAAACAGCTCTCACCGTGTGAGTTCCAATAACAAAAAATAGAAATAGCTGATTATAGGATTCCCAATTATAAATATTCACCTTTGGATTCGTATACAGCTGTCGTGTTAGTTTTTTAGTGTGTTTGTTGTGTTATTTTCCTGTATTAATGCTCCTCAAGTACCGTTCTCAGTTAATAATTAAGAACTAGCTTGGATAACGTTGGTCTATTTCGGGCAGAGGGGAACTAATTCATCACCATGCGTACATTGTATAACAGTGTATAAAGAGTGAACATGTTAATTCTATATACTACTATTCATGTCTAATAGGTGCTGACAACGATACAACCTACATATGAAGAAAACATTCGCTTTCTTAAATTTTGTATTGCTAGAATAAATGCATCGATTTATATTTCTCTCGCCTGTATTTATCGACGGGCCGTCCTATATCGCTGATGGTATCATGTGTCCAGGCACTGGTGCAGTTCGTCAACATCTCGGAAAAACTTTGACTTTCTGATAGGGTGAACTGGTAAAACATGTAAACAAGAACATAAATTAACAAGCTTTCTATGTGGATTGTAATGCCGACAAGTATATACAGGTATTAAGATAAGAAAATAGGAATATTACCACTGCATCTTCGTTAAAAGTCAGGAAGAGTGGTTCAAACAGTTGAAACAGCTTGTCCAAAATCCCAATAACGGACAACAAAACATGTTTAAAACGAAACAAACACAATGGTTGGTGCATCGGTACAAATTTTGTACTTGGTCAGACGCAATCTACCCGAATCGAGCAATGCTCCAACATATATACTATCATTTAATTCAAGCAAAATCCAAAGAACTTCAATTCGAATCGGGTACCCATTTCTCCAGAGAAAGTGACGATGGCTATTTTTCAACACTACAGCATGTTTGCGGGCTTGTCGTGGCCATAGTCCTTTTTTCGTCTTATTGCGGTTCAGCGTCAAATGTCATCGATTGACGTAAAACGTCATGACATGATTGTTAGAAGGCTGTGCAGCCCGCGAAGCGGGACGATTTGGGAATGTCGGTTCTGGTTCTAAGAAAAATAATTTGATTAAAAAATTACCATCATACAAGTCCCGTGTATGGGTGCTTTATTGTCGTGGGACGCATTTGTCTATTGTCTCCAACCAGTTATGTTTCGTCTCAGTAAATTCCGTATTGCTGCAGGATAATTTCAGAATATTCATGGCATCCAACCAACTCCACTTTCTTTTAACAGAAAATCATCGCTGTTCGTTCATCGTACCGAATGTCGAAAACAGAACATCTCGTCGCATTTATGAAGAACGAATCGGAGCAGACCAGCAAAAGTAGTATGAAACAACTGACAGTCTCTCAGATATCGTTATTTTATAGCCCTCACGAGTCGTCGTTGGGACGATATTGGGCTAGCCTGTGATTCTTCGCTCACCTACCTAGACACAATTTCACGTCCTTTGCAGAAGATCCTTTGGGCGGTGAAAGGTCTCTTGTGAGATATTCAGTTGAATAAAGATTTACCTAGGCTCAAGATTTGAATCCCACAAAACATGGAGACATGGGGGTGAGCAGTTGGCCATTGCATTGGCTCACCCTTGAGCCAGAAGCAACTGGAGCAGAGGTCTAGAAATCACAGAACGGGACAATATTTTGATTAATTAAATAAACAAATTGCTTATGGATAACAACTTCTAGTTTATTCAGAACGACGTTTCTGCTGTTATTCAGAAATTGACATTGACTTGAGAACGATACTAGTACATGTATCGAAACGTCGTCCTGAATAAACTAGAAGTTGTTATACATAAGCAATTGGTTTATTTAATATCTACTTCCCAACTTCTAAATGCCACTTAAAGAAATCTTGATTAATTGATTAGCAGGCCTTTGAAAAACATATCACAGCGTTTTACGCCAACAGGTGACCTTCGACGCTGTTTCTCAACTTACTAAGGAACAGAGAAAAACTACTATGCGCCTGCAGAAAGTCGTCAAACTCGAAAAGATAGCCATTGTCAGTATATCCAGAGAAAACACGCTTTTAATTCGCATTGACGTTCCCTCGATTCGTGAGAGGACCTATGCATTGGAAGATTACTTGAGTTCTGAGGCAACTAGACTGTCGATCACAAGCTCATTAAAATAAGAAATACTTCAAAGATTCAAGAATTACCAACGAAATATTCACAGATTCAATGTAATTTGCCTGAAATGATGTTATGTGTCGACATTTTGGTTATGGGGTTCACACCAACTTAGAGGTGGTTGTAGCCATACCACTCACCGCTGACGTCTGAAACCGAATCGAATCCAGAGACGCCGCTGGAGTGGAGGGATTTAGACGGAGTGACAAACAGACGCCAGTGGTGAGAGGCAACGCAACAACCATCGATACGGAGTCTTTAAAATCCATTAATTCCAACCAGAAAATCCAATATGCCGTGCGAAGAGATAGTCGTTCTTTCACAAACACCAGGGTCACGCGAGAATTTATGGAACAGAAGAATAGAATGATGCACCTGACGAAGAATGTACATTTTCATAATGGAAAGAATAATGTATCCTGATATTCAATGGGAAGATTGTTTCAATTGCTTTTCAGCAAGTGAAAATGACAAATAAACTTTACTTACATTTTCATAAAGCTTATTCACTAGAGATGTATTGGTCACGAAATCCGGGTATCCAATTTGGTACGTCATAGCGCGTGCCTGAAAAGATTGGTAACGGGTGTGTCATATTATATAAACATGAGGCACCAGAGGTGCTACAACTCCTCAGCCCCTTAACAGTGTAGACCAAGATGTTTTATAGGTGTAGAAGTTTGGATGCATAGCAGAGAGTTATGGCATGTGAAATGCAAACCTTAAGCCACAAAGACAAATGAACGGATGGATACACTGATGGACGGACAATTGGAATCCAGTATACCCCCTACCATGTACAGGGGGATAAAAAATGACAAAGAGTCCACATATCTGCAGAGAAAAAAACAGGTAAAGTTGTGATTTTATTGCCCTGGCATGAAACTAAATGCCTATGGAATAAACATTCACTACTGGACGGAATACTGTTGTTGTTTTCTAGTCGAGAGAAATAAAAACACAACATATGCCGCTCACACCGGCTTGTGATGCCATGTTGGAAAACCCCTTCCATTTGTCAGATTTCATGAGGTTATCTTTTTTTTCTACAATCCTTGATGCTTTGTTGATTTGTATAAATAAAAACTGATGGAGAAAATCATTCTTGAACTTTTATGTTGTCTAGTCGGGATAAAACAAAAATGGAGGAGATACCAAAGTTATGACCCATGAATACATACTTGTTTTGATCACTAATTGGCAGTCTCATGAAAGGAGAGTGATCTCCCATTCTCTCCATCACTCACCAGCTTTTACCCTAGCAGAATGATTAAATCATGCAAGTGACATTTTTACAACTTCCCATTTTATGAAGCTATACATGCATAAGTAACAGATGAACAGGAATCATATTAAAAGATTTGAATATTACTTTGAAAATTAGTTCGGGTTTAGCCAATGAAGTGGTGAAAGTACGCAGGCAATGAAACTCTTGAATTACTCTATGAATATAGTAAATTGAGTTATGTTAATCCAGAAAACGTATTTTGAATCAATATTTTGACTGCTTATTTTGCCACAATCAAGAGATGAGTCTATGAATATTGTCCCATGATTCCTGATGCACAGCAAATATCTTCAACTTCACCCACCTACACGGTTTGTACAATGGTTGCTTCCAGTGATGTCATATTTACTGACATGGGCTGACCCATGCATCTGAAACTTCTCAGCGAGAGTATTTTTCTTTGATTTCTGGTCACAGTCTTTGACCGACAGTTTGCCAGCCCCATGTTTCCGTGTCTTTTAGATGAGCGAACAGGAACCAGCGATGGGCTTACAAGTTATAACACTGATGTATAGGATGTTCACTAAGAAATTAAGAAGATGAACCATACATATTGTTCCATGTATGAAGATGTACATTACAGGAACAAGTTATCGCATTAATTACAGCAGCAAGTTGTTCTTGCATTAATGTATGGAGATGTACATTACAGCAGTAAGTTCTAGCACTGATGTGTGGAGATGTACATTACACCATTAAGTTATCTCACTGATATTGAGATGTACAAAAAAGCAGTAAGTTATCGCGCTGATGTATGGAGATGTACATTATAGCAGTAAGTTATCGCACTGATGTATGGAGATGTGCATTACAGCAGTAAGTTATCGCACTGATGTATGGAGATGTACATTACAGCAGTAAATTATTGCACTGATGTATGCAGATGTATATTACCGAAGTTATTATGGAGATGTACATTATAGAAGTTATCGATGTATGAAGAATACGAAGATGTACATGTACATTACAGCAGTAAGTCATAGCAATGATGTATTGAGATGTACATTACAGCATTAAGTTATCGCACTGAGTTTTTTTTATCGCACTGAGTTTTTACATTGATGTATGAAGATGTACATCAGCGGAGTAAGTTTAAGTTATCGCACTGATGTATGAAGATATTACAGCAGTAAGTTATCGCAATGATGTATGAAGATGTATATTACAGAAGTTGTTGCATTTATGTATGGAGATGTATATTACTGCATTAAGTTATCGCACTGATGTATGAAGATGTATTTTACAGAAGAATCACACTGATGTATGAAGATGTAAATTACAGCATTAAGTTATTGCATTGATGTATGGAGATGCACGTTACAGAAGTTGTCGCACTGATGTATAGAGATGTATATTACAGCAGTTAAGTTGTCTCATTGATGTGTGAAGATGTACATTACAGCAGTAAGTTGTTGCACTGATGTATGGAGATGTACATTACATAAGTTGTCGCATTGATGTATGAAGATGCAGATCATTACAGCAGCAAGTTGTCGCATTGATGTACATTACACCAGTAAGTTATTGCATTGATGTATGAACATATAAACTACAACATTTTATCACATTGGTGTATGGAGATTAGTTGTTGGTCAAAAGTGAGATTTTGTGTACCAGTCGGTTCTGAAAAATATTTTACAAGCCCAAATTAGGCCAAATTAGAGGGCAAAAAAATAACATGACTGCCCGGTTATTGGACAGGCCCTATTATTGGACATCTCGATGCAGTGGGGCTATTTTCAGAGAATATTACATGACAACTGTATTACAAATTAAAATTTAAAGTTGACTTACAAAGGGATGTTGATAACTTTGGTTACTCATGAAATTTTTCACGTTTAACATTGTTACAAATTTGGATGAAAAAATGTGTCAGAAAATTTACTCCAGTTTCTCAATTTCATACCTGGTATGCTTAAAATCAAAGAAATTTGACTGGAAATGTTCCCACAGATACAGAGAATCGACTCCGTGTGCAACGCGACCAGAGTTTGGCAGACGATGTATATTTCTTGCCGCCATTCCGTCTAAAAATAGAACTGCGGGGAGCAACAAGTTTTGTGATAGCGTGACACTACATGACGCATGATTCACACATACAATAGCGCCGATTGACTGCAGAGGATAATGGGCACTCCCCAAAACGACAAAATTTCAGGCCGGTTGAATCTTCGACGCTCATACCGGAATTCAATTGTGATCTAAATTACTGACTTATGATTAATTATTCTTGGAGGTATAATCGTACATATATTTTCTCCAGCCTTCTTTTATGACGATTTATTACTAAACATATAATCCGTGGTTGCATGGTCGACCCGTGGACTCATATTCGCAAGAAGCTGAGAAGTGTCCAATAACCGAACCGTCATGCAGAATCAATGTTCAGTTATATGTTCATGAAGATTCCTCATCAAATAAGCCTCATACTTGACTAAAAAAAATGCTCGCTATGATTTGTTAGCTTGGAGATCTTCGCAATACCAGGGAAATCAACTTGACAAATTTCTGTTTCAGAAACTCAAATGGTTTGTTGTACCTGCATCATGGCAGTTATCGTAATTTCGTATCACAATCTTTGTGTTTTGCTAGCTTGAAAGTTGTCTGTATGCTATGAATCTATCCAGAATGCATGAACAAATTTACCTGTCTTCTGCTTCAGGAGTATGATTTATTAACGAATATTAAAATCCACGAAAACCTCGCCACAGCGTAATGCGAGACAAACAGTAGTGTTTCTTCTTGTTGGTGAACCGCCCACTGTGTGTCCAAGCAGGAGTCGGTATATGGACTGTACATGCATATGTAATCTGAGCACGTGCTCCAGCAAGAAGGCGGGAACGGCCCGCTCACAAGATCATTTGACAGTTCATACCCGATTAAACAACAGTGTGCGGAAGTCAATCCTTATAATTCTACGCTCTCATCTTCAGGTTATATGTGTTCAATTTTTGGAAAAGAACTATGACAAAATACGAAACGCCTGTTACTAAAAAAGCATCAATGATGTCGATCAGGCAGAGAGAGACTCCAACAAACTTGTAGTACTTGTAAGGGGATTTCCCAAACACAGACCGCCTCGCATACTTTGTCCATATTCGTATCACTCCGCAACACTAATAATGACGCTACTATAAATCGTGTTTTTTTTTCAATTTATAATATTTCTTATTCTGCGTGACAGTGATGCTGTTCTGTAGATGATATGTATTCTTGGTAGATAAATGCCGCAATCTGCTGGAACTAAATTATCCGGCCGATTGTTTCGTTTTGGGGGTGATTGTGGTTTTGTTGTTGGGGGTGATGGCGGTTTCTTGGTACCCCAATGCGCACACTGTCTCGGGAACGGTGATTTCCTGGATACTTCCACAGAAAACACACGATACTTTCACAATAACACAGTGGCTATATAAAACGTTATCATTTATTCCAAACTCTATCTGTGTAACTATTTGTCATCAAAAATATTTCCCCGCCAAGAGAAATTGTTGAAAACTCTCCAAAGTTTTTCTCGCCCGAGCAAACGCATGCTAATTCAATTCAATTTATTGTATTTATACAAGACCTCAACGAGGTCGCATACAAACATAAAATTCATAACTGAACAAAGATACCCACAAGTACATGTCTTTCTGATAATTATTCAGAAATCAGATCCACTTACTCGTGATATG